>PJEN01024327.1:0-18253 GCA_004024605.1 Pteronura brasiliensis
CCAATAGTGCCAATTTTATTCAAGGCAGCAAGGCATTATATAGCTAACAGAAACAATCATAAGAAAGTATCTATTTTTAGCTGATTACTAAAGAGTTTGCAACATGCACAGAAAATCCTTCAAGCTTTCCCATTATCTATTTCCCAAGCACCAATAGCAGACCCTCTAGCGCCAGATGTACTGACTTCAAGGCCACTCAAGACATAGTTTGTGTAAGCACAGCACAGTCTTACAGTGGTGTAGTCTATAGCCCGTGCAAGGACAGCAAGGACCAGCCAAGAATTTCTGACCCCGGCCAAATCGTCTCTGTCTGACTAGCAAATGTGTGGGAAGTCACGTAGGCGAGCGCACAACACATAGCACAGACCCTTTCTCAGTGTTACTCGACTTTATCGACCTAAGCCTTTTGTTCGGCTATTCAGCCTTTAAAGGAGGCACAAGTCAGGGCCTGGTTTGGTCCTCTCTCAAGCCTTACCATGGCCTCCCACAGAGGTGATTATCTCATTGCTTTATACTCATTGATTTGCATTTCCCTGATAAATTGTGTGGTTGAGCATCTCTTCAGATACCTATTGGCCATTTGTATATCTTCAGAAAAATGTCTATTCAGGTCTTTTGCCCATGTTTAAAATTGGATTATTTTCTTTTTTATTATAGTGTTGTATGAGTTCTTTATATATTTTGGAACTTAGTCCCTGATCAGATAAATGGTTTGCAATTACATTCTCGTAGTCTATATGTTGTCTTTTTTTTTTTTTTTTGACTGTTTCTTTTACTGTGCAGAAACTATTTAATGTAATGTCACATTTTTTGTTTATGTTTTTGCTTTGTTTAGGTTTTTTGTTTTATTTACATTTTTATATTATGCTTATGTTTTTGGTGATTTATCCTAGACATCATTGTCTAAATCATTGTCAATGATCTTTTTCCTTTTGCCTACACCAGTGATTTTACACTTTCATAAATTTTTATGTTATTAATTTGTGTGGGTTTTGTTGTTGTTGCTCTTGTTGTTGTTGTTTTTGCTTGAAGAATTCTCTTTAGCATTTCTGTAGGCTAGATCTAGTGCTTATAACTTCCTTAGATGCACAGTTTTAACAGACACCAGTGGAGTCATGCTGCTGCAATCTTGTGATTGACACCCAAGACCAGAGTTGAAACTTTGATCCACCATCTCCTGTGATGGTGGGAAAGTCTTCATCTCTCCTTTATTTCTGAATGATAGTTTTGGTGAATAAGACATTCTTGCTTGACAGTTTTTTTTTTTTTCCTTTGATCACTTTGAAAATACCATACCAACTTCTGGGGAAGTGGCAGAGTTAGAAGATCCTAAGCTCAGCTCATCTCATGGGTAAAACTAGTTAACACCCACAACATTGTAAATAATCTAGACAATGACCCAAAGACTTGCAGAATACACTGTCCAAAGATGAGTCTAGAGAAGAGGCTACATCCAAGAAGGTAGGAAGTCCAAAGATACAGTCAGGAGCTAAGCAGACTTACGTGACTGTTCATGGGAAGAAGCACTACCATAGATGCAGAGAGAGAAGAAACAAACCCTCACACAGAGCACCCCAGGTATGCGGAACCCACTCAGGGAAAAAGAATCCCATAACATTGGCTTCAAAACCAGAGGGGTCTTATTTTGTGGGGGTTAAGACATGGAACTTTAAAATGAGTAATCTCATCTCTAAGAGAGCCTGGGGAGCTATAGAAAACTCAGTCTCTACCCCTAGAGACAGCACAACAAACAAAATGACTGAGATACACCATAGAAGCATCAGATTAAAAAAACACCTACGGTATATAAGAAGTTTTATTTACTAATTTCAGAGCATGTGGGGGAGGGCAGGGATTTTCAAAGGAACAAAGGAGATGACCAGCAGCATTTCCCTGCCCTGATCCCTGACATAGAGACAAGGACCCAGTGCTGCACCAATGCTCTCCACCTAACTTGCTAACACTATGCATCATCCTGTATTCCCAAAAGTCATGGCTCCTCCAGCCAGGTCCCTGTTCCAGGTCTCTTTCCACCTGAGCAAAACTTGTTGACACTGTGTTTCCTGCCCTATGTTCTCCTGGGAACCTACTACCTCCAACATATCCTTGTCCAGAACTCAGGCAAAGCTGTACCACAAGCCTAGGAGTATCCAAGAAGCCCCAACAGGGGCCAGTACCATTCTAAAGGATTTCTGCCCTGGGGAAGAGGAGAAGATAACCACACACAGTAGTCCAACTTTGGCCCCAGCAGAGGGTTGGGGTAGATACGTAGTCTGACTGCAGGCCCTAAACATTAATGAAAGCTTCTATGGGAGAATAGAAAAGCTTCTACAGGAGAACACAAGGGGAATGCCCTGCTATTTTTATGATACTGCATCTCTGGAAATGTCTGGTCTGACTCAACTCAAGTCCAAAGAGGCCCCAAATGGGACCAAACCCATTCCCCAACAGACAATGACCACTGCAGATGACAAGGACTCAAGGTAAAAGTAGATCAGCCACAACAGCAGGACTCATACAACACAACAGGAGACACCCTTGAAATGACCGGATCCACTGAACAAGGTACATTATATAGCAGAGCACTACAAGAACTCTTCTTCATAAAGCTGTTATTTTCAGGAGCAGGAGATGTAGCTGACTTTCCTAACACACAGAAACAGACACAGAGTTAGACAGAATATTAGCAAGGAAACAGTGTCTTTGAATGACACACTGGAATAGATTTTTTTTAAGACTTTTTTATTTGGTTTATTTGACAGACAGAAATCACAAGTAGGCAGAGAGGCAGGCAGAGAGAGAAAGGGGGAAGCAAGCTCCATGCCGAGCAGAGAACCCAATGCGGGGCTCGATCCCAGGACTCTGGGATCATGACCTGAGCCAAAGGCAGAGGCTTTAACCCACTGAGCCACCTAGGCACCCCTGGAAGAGATGGTTTTAATAGATATACTCAGAACATTCCATCATATTAGAGCAGAATACACATTCTTTTCAAGTGCATATGGAACATTATCCAGGATAGGCCACAAAACAACTCTAAGCACATTAAAAAAGATTGAAATCATACCAAGCATCTTTTTCTGATCACAATACTCTGAAACTAGAAATCAACCACAAGAAAAAATCTGGAATGAACACAAAGACATGAAAGTTTAAATTCATGCTACTAAACAATGAATGGGTCAACTGAGAAATCAAAGGGGAAATTTAAAAAAATACATAGAGACAAAGGAAATTAAAAACCCACTTTTTAAGGGGGAAGTTACAGTAATACAGACCTACTTCAAGAAGCAAAAAAACAACAACAAAAAAAAACCCAAAAAACAAAAAACCTCAAATAAAAAACCAAACTTTAAACCTAAAGGAGCTAGATAAAGAAGAGACTAAACCCAAAACCAGAAGAAGGGAGGAAATAATAAAGATTAGAGCAGATACAAATGATAGAGGGAAACCTGGATGGCTCAGTCGGTTGATTTCGGCTTGGCTCATGATTTTGGGGTTGTAAAATCAAGCCCTGCATTGGGCTTTAGTCACTTAGCATAGAAGTCTGTACTTCTAAAAATGTGCTGAAGCCAGGTAGCACTGGTTTCTGAACACCAGTTATGCATGTCTTTTTCAACACTGTGTTCATGATCTCACATTGGTGACTTGAGATAAACCATTCATGGTGACTTTGCACCACAAATATCAACAAATGCTAAAAAAAAATAATAATAATGTTTTCATCCCTCCTCCAGTATGTCAATTACCAGCACAAGGTTGTATCTATATATGGTATAGACCAACAATACAGTGATACAATGATGACTTTAAAGAAGCATAACAAAGAACATGGAGGACAAGGGGAGATGGAGAGGAGATGGGAGTTGAGGGAAATTGGAAGGGGAGGTGAACCATGAGAGACTATGGACTCTGAAAAACAATCTGAGGGTTTTGAAGGTGGGGGGAGGTTGGGGGAACCAGGTGGTGGGTATTAGGTTAGGGAGGGCACGGACTGCATGGAGCACCGGGTGTGGTGCAAAAACAATGAATACGGTTATGCTGAAAAGAAATAAAAATTTTTAAAAAAAAGAACCTTACTTTTTTTTTTTTTTTACTTTTTAAAGAGATAGAGAAATGCGTGAGCGCACGCGCGCGCGCGCGCACACACACACACACACACACACATAGACTTACCCACATATTTACTATTTCTAGTGATCTTTATTCCTTCCTGTGGATCTCTGTTACCATCTAGTGTTACGAACTTTTAGCTGGAAGAACATTTTTGAAGAACAGGTCTGCTAAGAAGAAATTCAGTTAGGTTTTATGTGTGTTGTTAGGACCTTACCTTCTTTTTTTGAAAGACTGTTTTGCTGAATTTAGAATTCTTGTTTGACAAGTTTCTTTGTTTTGTTTTGCTTTTTTTTTAGGGTTACTTTGGTTTATATTTTGTTATTGTTGTTGTTGTTTTGTTTTGTTTCCAGGACTTTGAGTTCCTTGGTTTTGACCTTCCCTGTCTTACTCTTCATAGTTTCTGGTGAGAACTCCTCTATTAATCCTATTATTCATTGAAATTAAATGTAATCAGTAGTTTTTTGCTGCTTCCAAGATCATCTTTTTTTTTTCTTGCTTGCTTTTTATCTCATTTTTTAATCATGCTAAAATAATAGAAAATTTACCATATTACCCATTTATTTAACAAATGAACTTTTTTTCTGAGAGCAGTTTTAGGTTCACAGCAAAACTGAGACATGGCATAGAGATTTCCTATATACTCCTACAGTCTACACGTGCATGGCTTCCCCTATTATCTATAACCCCAACCAGAGTGGTGCATTTGCTACAACTGATGAATGTACATTGACACATCTTTATTACTGAAAGAACATAGTTTACTATGATGAGTGCTGTGAAATGTATAAACCTGGTGAGCCACAGACCTGTATCCCTGGGGATAAAAATACATTATATGTTTATTAAAAAATTTAAAAATTAAAATAAAAAAAGGTTAAAAAAAGAACATAGTTTAAATTAAAATTTACCCTTGATCTTGTACATTTTATCAATTTAGAGATATGTATAAAGACATATTTATATAGAATAGTTTCACTGGCCTAAAAATCCTCTGTCCTTCCCCTATTAATTCTTCTCTTCCTGCTAAGCCCTGGCAACCACTGACCTTTTTACTGTTTCCATTTCCACAGTTTTATCTTTTCTGGGATGTTGTATAGTTGGAATCACAAAACATCTCACGTCTTATCCATTACATTTAATATATATGTTAACATTTTACAGCATGCATCTTAACCAACTTCATTCATAGTCTGGGAGTGCTAACTGTATTCACATTGTTGTCCAACAGATCTCTAGAACTTTTACCTTTTAAACGGAAACTTCATACTCATTGAACATAATTCCCCTCCTCCACTTTCCCATCAACCCTTATCAATCATCATTCAACTTTCTATCAGTTTGAGTACTTAGATACTTCATACAATGTAATAGTATACTCTTTTGTGTATAACTGTTTTTTTTTTTTTTTTCACTTGGCGTATTTTCCTGGGGTTTCATCCATGTTGTAGGATGTGACAGGATTTCCTTCCTCTTCAAGGATGACTAATATTACACTGTTGTATGTAATATAAAATTACCATATTTTCTTAATCCATTTACCCAGCAGTGGACATGTGGCCTGCTTCTACCACTTAGCTCTTGTAAATAATGCTGCAGTGAGCATGGATGTACAGATAATTCTTTATGATCTTACTTTCAATTTTTTAGACATTTTCCTATATGTAAGATTACTGATTCATATGATAATTCTATTCTTAATTTTTTTTAAGAATTTCTATATGTTTTCATAATAGCTGACTGATTTACATTCCCAAGAACAGTGCAACCATCTCTACTTCCTCATGGGAGCTTTAGTTTTTTGACAATATCCATCCTAAGGAATATGAGGTGATACCTCATTATGGTTTTATCATTTCTCTGATAATTGGTGCTACTGAACATCTTTTTATATACTTTTTGACCATTTGCATATTTTTCAGTGTCTATTCCATTTCTTTGCCCATTTTTAATTGGATTATTTGGTTTATGTTGTTGTTATTAGTGACGTAGAATTCCTTATATTTTTGGATGTGAATCTTTGTTTTGATATATAATTTGCAGGCATTTTTTCCCCACTCTATCTTTTCATTCTGTTGATCAGTCCCTTTGATGCCCAGAAATATTTTAATTTTATGTAGTCAATTTGTTTACAGTGGCATTTTCTTTGTGGTCTGTGCTTTTAGTGTCATATCCAAGAAGTCGTTGGCAAATACAGTTTTATTTACTTTCTCTCCAGGTTTTCTTCAAGGAACTTTATAGTTTTACACCTTTAGTCCATTTTGAGTTAACTTTAGTATATGGTATAAATGTAAGCATCCAACTTCATTCTTGTGCTTGTGGATAGTAAGTTTTCCAGCATTTGTGAAAGATACTGTCCTTTTCCTATCAAATGGTCTGGTACCCTCATAAAAAATGATTAGACCATACATACACAGGTTTTTGTCTGGATGTATTTTGAAGTTGTTTCCATGGGGGATTTAGAGTATGGGGTTTTCTATTCCTGCATCTCTTTGATGTTACACCCCCTCCAGTCTGAAAGAGTGTGTAGGGCAGATATGGATTCTGTGGTAAATAATGTGGTCCACGGCTGCTGGATGTGGAAGACATATCATCCATTCTCTGATTTTCACACTGACTTAAGTCACCTCATAACTTACCCTCTTCCCTCTACATTATTTCTTTGTGTTTACAAGTCTTCTTCAGTCATGTCAGTATGAAGTTTTGAGATGTGGATTTCTATGTGGTCATTCTGTTATTAGTTTTCTCACCCCTGGAGTCCATACATATTTTTTAATAACATTTAAGAAGTTGTTCATTCATTGTGATTTAAGATTGTTTTCTGTCCTTTTCTGTCTCTCTTGTCTTCTCAGATTATACTTAGACATATGCTGGTTTTCCTGATACTATTAAAATTCTCAGAACCTTGTTAATTTTTTTCTCATTTTTCCCTCTTGTTCTCTGGGATGAGTAAATTCTGTTACTCCATCCTCCATTTCATCATTTTTTTCTACTGCATCTCAAGTTTTCCCTAGAGTAAACAGTGCATTTTTAATTTCAGGTATGTATTCATAAACTAAGGATTTCTCTGTGGTCTATTCATATAGTTTTATTTCTCTACTGATATTTCCTACTTGTTATTTGTTGCCATACTATCATTTAATAATTTGATCATAGTCATCTTTATAATTTACATTTATTCATAAATATTACTTTAATATACTTTTTTCCCCTAACAAATCTAACATCTTTTCCCAGTAAGAATTTCTATTAACCTTGTTTTCACTTAGTATATAGACACTATACTTTCTATGCATTGGGTGGACATTTTGAAAATATAGTTTAGTAAACATGCATTATATTTCATTTTTCTTAGTTTTATTTTTTTTATTTTTGGAACTTGTATAACGTTTACCATAGAATCTTCTCTGAATTGCCTCCTGATATGTCTTCTCAGTTTTCCCACATTGTTTGTTTTTATTTTCTAGCCGACCTTCCTGGGGATTTCCCTTGATGATTTTGTAGCTTAGACGTCAACCATTAATTTTTTTTAAAAAGGTTGTATTCAAATACTGCAAATCAGTAGGGTTTCTGCTCTCTGCCATGTAATGTTGTGTATGTGAGTGTGTGGGGTGTGTGTGTGTGAGGGAAGTGCTCATAACTTTATTATCATTTCTCAACTCTCCTTCAGCTTTCACTTTTAACTGGGTTTATCCCACTCTCCTCTACATAGGGGCACATTTTTTTTTTTTTTCCATCAGCCAGGAGTGTATAGAGAGCTAATGTCCTCTCTTCTGGTGTACTTTCACTTTCAATATTGTCCCCTTATATTTTTGGGAGGTCTCCACCTCAGATTAGAGAAAGTGTGAGTTTTACTCATACATTATCAAGCAGATTCCCCACTTGGAGCTGAAAAACAATGGACTACTTATCCTTTTCCCCACTGTTAATCTGGTCTGCCCCTGTGGCAACAGTACCAGTGATTTTTGCAGCCTTTCCCAAATTGTAAATACTACAGTTCCTCTTGATCACTGAGTGAGGGCAGCAAGCGGGGAGGCATGGGCAGTCCTAGGCAAGAAGCATTCCTAGGCAAGAAGATTACAAATGTACTTCTTACTTGAATCTGTAGGTTTTTTCCCAATAATAAATATTTCATAAATTATTATTAACATTTGGTCAGTTACCAGAACCGTAAAATTGTTATTTTTGTCAGATTGTTCTCTGCACTTAGTTTTACTGAGATATTTTCATAATCTGTCCAGTGTATAGCATTATATTATAATTTGAAAGATTCTATAGGGAAGCCCATGTGGTTCACTTAGATAAGTATCTGACCCTTAATTTTGGC
Source organism: Pteronura brasiliensis (assembly GCA_004024605.1). Classification (NCBI taxonomy): domain Eukaryota; kingdom Metazoa; phylum Chordata; class Mammalia; order Carnivora; family Mustelidae; genus Pteronura; species Pteronura brasiliensis. The sequence continues at coordinate 8,441 of PJEN01024327.1, forward strand.
TCAGGTCATGATCTCTGGGTCATGAGATCGAACTGGGCTCTGGGCTGAGTATGGAACCTGTATGAGATTTTCTCTCCCTCTACTCTCCCTCCTGCTCTCTCTCTTGCTCTCTCTAAAATAATAATGATAATGATGTAAGAAGGAAGTAATTTTATTTGTTGCTACAAAATTCAAATGAGTTTAAGAGCTTTTATTTGACTTCAAATAAAATCTGTTTTCTCATAGTATATGTTGAACTTCTTCATTCATTCTTCATGGATTAGAGTCTCCCAGAGAAGCAATAATTCATGGGTGTTGCCCATAGGCTTAACTTTCTTTTCCAAACTGTAAGTTTCTTGAAAACTCCTATATTTTACATCTTAGAAGAATTACTCATAGAAAGAAAAAAAATGTGAATAATATATAAACACAGTGATTAAAGTGTTTCTATAGAAAAATGATATGAAAATATTCAGATTTAGATATATAACCATTTAGTAAATGAAATGCTTCTTCATTAAAATATTAAATTAGGGGCACCTGGGTGGCTCAGTGGGTTAAAACCTCTGCTTTCGGCTCAGGTCATGATCTCAGGGTCCTGGGATCGAGCCCCTCTCTGCTCAGCAGGGAGTCTGCTTCCCTTCCTCTATCTCTCTGCCTGCCTTTCTGCCTACTTGTGATCTCTCTCTGTCAAATAAATAAATAAAATCTTTAAAAAATAAATAAAATATTAAATTATATTTTACCAAGATTAATTAATATTATTTTTATATTTCAGATTGTCAGTAACTTCAGAGAGGGACAACAATTGTACATTTTTACATGTTTGCACAATTTACTCTTGCATCCTGCTTTGAAAGAAAAACATATTTGTAAGTACCAGGCACTTCAGCTTATCTAAATTTGGTATATTGCTTTCTCATCATCTGTAAAGAACATATTTCTCTTTTCTTCAAGCCATACAATTATTTACTCAATTCTTTTTAAGATATTATTTTTGAGAGAAATTTTAGGTTCACAACAAAATAAAGAGGAAGGTACTGAGATTTCCTTATTGCTCCTGTCTGCACATGTAATGGCCTCCTCTGTTATTAGCAACACTCAGTGGAAGGATCCATTTGTTACCAAGGATGAATCTGCAATAATGTATCATAATCGCCCAAAGTCCAAACTGTACCTGAGATTTCACCCTTGGTGTGTAGAACTATTTTTCAACCTTTAGTTATGTTAATGTAGAAATGTATATACTCAGGAACAGATTACACATATCTTAAGCTTTTATGTGTAGTAAAATAGATTACATCTAAATCATAACATCAAGCACTATTATTTTAAGTCCTCAATAAAGTGAACAATTCCCCTCATATTTCCAAATTAATTGATTTGTCCTAGCCCTTGGGGGAGGGGTGCAAAATGAGGGTTGAACAACTCAGGGTGGCAAGGTTTTCAGTCTTGAAGAAGGAGACAGAAACCAGGAGGAGTTTGATGAAAAGTAAGGGAAAGCCTTCTGAGAGGAGATTAAAGGAAATTATAAGAATACCTTAGGATAAAAGGAGAGTACCTGAAGGAGGGATCACTAGGAAACCACCTCTACTCTCTGGAGACGGGATTTAGATGTCACTGAAGACAATGTGGCTACACATGGCTTCATTGCAGATATGCTCACTTCATTGCAGATATGCTCACTGCATTGGCCTGGGACAGAGCAATTCCATAGTCTACACCTGAACTTGACAAGCATGGATCTCAGGCTGTGACTGGCAGGAAGGAAGAATTCCCTATGACAGTGTAAGCAGGTAGAGGCTAGAGGATGGGAAACTTTTACTGGGACTGGCCACAAAAACTTGCTGGAGGCTGAATACACAGGACTTCCTGCATGCACAGTTTGCAACAAAGCTATAGAGGCCAAAGACCCTGAAAACACCAGGAAACCAGAAGAAGAGCCCTTTCTGCTCCAGTGTCTCTCCATTGCCTTTAACCAATAAAACTCACCCATGTGAAATGACAAGGGAGAGAATTGGATAGGATCTAGCTCCATTGTCTGAGAACAGGGGAGTGAAGGATTGATTTGGAGCTGAGAGTACTAAATTGTTATCATGCAACAACATGATATCATGAGTTATCATGCAACAACCACAGGGTTGCTCTATAAGAGCCATGAGGATCTGCCTCAACTTCCCAGAGAATGGAACCGAAGTGGACCCTCAGGATCTATTTTAGTGCAGCACTGTCAAAGATTAGGGTCATTCTTGGGTAGAGCTTGTTTTTTTCATTGAATAATAACGAGTGCCTTTGCTATTTTTTCTTGTCTCTAGTTTTCCTAGTTTTCAGATATTTTGGGAGAGATTTTGTTTATTAAATTCCCTCTATCCTCACTTCTGTAACTCTTTATTACCAAGTTTAGAAATATATTTTGATGTGAGAAATAAAATGTTAAATATGGAAGAAAATAAGTATTTAAAGTGTACAGGTATTTGTGTGGGTCAAACAGTTAATTTTATCAGATTTCAGGACAGACTTTAGTAATTTGATAAAGATTAAGATATTTTCCTAGCCTAATTCAATTACCAGAGGGAGAGAGATTAAACTTGATTATTAATTGCACAGTAAGTTCATATTTCATATACATTTATCTCTTTGAACATAGACATATTCTTTATATTCTTTACATTTATTTCCCATGTTAACACAGAAGATAGATGCATATTCAGAATTAACTTCATATAATATGTAAATGGTAGTTGTAACTAATTGCTAAGACTGTGTTACAAACAACCCAATGTTGCAATGACATTTAAAAAAAGCATTTGTTTCTCACTCAGCATTTGCGGTTTGGCTGTGTTTCAGTTGATGGAGGTTTGGGTTGTATGGACTTGGCTGTAAACCACAGATGCAGCTCAGATCTTTTTTTATATATTTTATTCTTAGAACAATGGGCTATCTGGTATATGACCTATTTAAGAAGAGATTTGCTGCTCTCCTCGGGGCCAGCAGATATATGCTTCTTAATGCCTTCCCTCTGAACTCATAAGGTGTCACTTTCCCACCCACCATATATTGTGAAAACAAGTGACATAGCCAAAAGTCTCAATAATAGTCTGCAAAGTTTACTGTTTTCAAAGAGGTCAGTTGGAGGAAGTATAGGTTCACTGAACAATAACCTAATCTACCATAATAGCTATAGGAATATTTTTCTCATCATATTTCATGAGATAGATATCTTTGTACAAAATAAACATGGTGAAATAGAAAAAAAAAAGTACTTTCCTAAATTCCCACTAGATTTTTGTTTCCTCTGTGCCAAAAACTGTTATAAAATAGTTTTGTCTAGTGGTTAACATCATCATGCAGATGTTCACCAGGGTCATTGATGAGCTTACAGTGGGAATAGCAGTATGGTATAAAGTTAAGGACATTGAAAGCCAGGTCACTTCATGTAAATTCTGAACGCACACTATTAATCTGGTGATTCCAGTTACATAATTGCTCTGGCTCCTGTAAAATACAATGCAAATAGTATCTTACTCATAGAGTTACTTGAAGATTATCTGAAAAGCACCTCTTGGCACATAAATGTTCTCTAAATCTCACTCATTTTTACTTAAAAACTTCATGCTTCAGTTCCATCATTTGTGACATGATAACTGTATATGTAGGTCCTCATGGGGCTGATCTGAGAGAGAAATAATATATAATATATGCCTAAAGATCCTTAAAATAAAGCCTAACCACATTTAGTTCTTGCTGTGTGATCTCTTCATATTTTGTGTTTCCAAATATTAAATAAAGACTGATTTCCAAGAAAACCCAAGCTCTAAAACTGTCTTCTTTCTTTCACCCATCCAAATCTCTCTTTTACAATATTTTTAGCTGGGCATCAGAAATATAATCTGATTTAACTGCTTTGATCATATTTGCATTTTAAAACAGTTCTTTGAGAAATTTAGTACACATCATCTATGGACACTAAACAAGAGTAATTTTTTTCTTGAATGTGTTTCCACTTTTTAAAAGATTTTATTTATTTAGGGGTGCCTGGGTGGCTCAGTCATTGAGAATCTGCCTTTGGCTGGGGTCATGATCCCAGGATCCTGAGATGGAGTCCCACATCAGGCTTCCTGGCCGGAAGCCTGCTTCTCCCTCTCCCCCTGCTGTGTTCCCTTGCTGTGTCTCTCTCTGTCGAATAAATAAATAAAATCTTTAAAAAATATTTTATTTATTTATTTGAGAGAGAAAGAGCACGAGCGGGGGCAGGGGCAGAGGTAGAGGGAGAAGCAGGAAGCAGATTTGCTGCTGAACAAGGGAACCCTATGAGGGGCAGGATCCAAGGACCCTGAGATCCCGATTGAGCAGAATACAGACAGATAACCAACTGAGCAATCCAGGTGCCCCTGCATTTCTATTTTTTGGAATCATGCCGCATATACTGTTTTCTCTCTTATTGGTCAAGAATCCCAGGCTCCTCACCCAATATGTTATTTTAGACATATGTAAATGCTGTCTCTTTTGGAATTAAAGAAATCTGAAAGGAATTATCTAGGTGTAACAAGATATCCTGTTCAGTTCCTTGACTAGGGAACCTACAGGGAAGAAGACACTGAAATGCCCTTTTCCTTCCAATGTTGGAGCATCCCATCCACATGTGTATCTCTTACCATTGAGAATGGAGAAAAGTTAGAGAGAAGGTGCTTAATATCTTCTGATGTGGAACACTTCCCAAATTTATCTCAATGTATTTTTTACATATCCAAACATATGCACAAAAAGGTGCCTAATCTTACATGTACTATGGGGATTATTTGGTAAAGTGAGCATGTGTAAAGGGATGCATCTTATGTATAAAGGAATATTATCAGCCATCAGAAAGAATGAATACCTATAATTTGCATCAACATGGATGGAACTGGAGGGGATTATGCTGAGTAAGATAAGTCAAGCAGGGAAGACCATTATCACATGGTTTCACTCATAGGTGGAATGTAAGGAATAAAGCAAAGGACCTCAGAGAAAGGGAAGGAAAACTGAATGGGAAGGAGTCAGAGAAGGAGAAAAACCATGACAGACTCTGGATTCCTGGAAACAAACAGAGGGTTACAGAAGGGAGGGGGTGAGGGGATGGGATAACTGAGTGATGGATATTAAGGAGGGCACATGTGGTATTACACCCAACTAATGAATCGTTGAACACTACACCAAAAACTAATGATGTATTATATGTTGGTTAATTGAACATAATAATAAAAAAAGAATACAGCAAAATCAGTGGAAAAAAGTATATATTATATGTATATTAGAGGGCTGCTACAAGAGTGAATTCAGAATAGAAAAGGTCATGGGGAAGTCAGGGTTATAAAGATAAAAATGGTAGTTTTCTCTGTGTCTAAAACTGACATATACATTAGGTATTGAACATAAAGAACTTGTTATTTGGGATACAGAGTTCAACACCATGCATTTCAATACTAAATTCAGAGGAAGATGGTGCCCTTTTAAAATTGACTGTTGGAGCAGAGCAGAAAGTGTATTTATTCTCTGTAGGCCACCAGTTCCAGAGAATGTAGGAAGGACTGATCTGTGTCTGCCTAATCTTGGGTATCAGATTTATTAGTCTGAAATTTTTGTTTTCTGGTAATTAATGAGATAAAGTTGGGGATAAAGCCATAAAAAGTGTTGCTCTGCCCTACATTTCTTGACACTTTCCCTTAATTACAACCACTGTTCCTTTGTGGCTTCTCCTCGGGCAACAGGTAGAAATTTAGCTTGGGTACTACAAATGCTCTAGTTAGGTAAGAGTAATGCAGTCTGGGAGGGGAGCAAAAATAATTTTTAAAGGGAAAACAACGTGATAACATCAAAGTTATGACATGTGTGTAATTAAAATCTTAGAAGGAGAAGGAAATGTTTGACAGAAAATTATTAAAGAAATAATGGCTGAAACTATTTCAAATTTGTTGAAAAATGCCAAGTTAAATTCAGGAAGACCAACCAAACCCAAATAAGATAAGTATAAATGTATCTTTAAAGTTTATATCAATAGGTATAAACTAAATGACTAGTGGGTACATTGTAGTCATATTTCTGAATACTAAAGAAAATCTTGAGAGCAATGAGAGAATAACAACACTTTGTATGTCCAGAAACTCGTTAGAAATAATGAAATTTACAAGATAATAGAATGTTAATCACAACAAAAAATATGCCAAGTCAGAACTTGATATCATTAATAGTCTTCCAGAATGAAGGTAGATTAAGACATGTTCAAATAGCTACTTAGAAAGTCCATCATCAACAGTCTTTGCAGAGCAAGAGTTACTATGGGAAGGGAATTCTCTAGACTTAAGACTAACAGTACCAGATGAAAAACTGGGGATTTGAGAAGGTGAGAAGGGCATGAAAAGTTATAAATATCTGGGTAAATATGAAAGGCAATCTTCTATTAATTTCTTTGCAGTGTGCCTGACTATTAAAAGCCAAGTTTGCAACAGTATATTCTGATGTTTATAATGTATGTAAGATATAATACCTATGACAACTATACCATAATGGGTAAGGGAGGTGATCAATAACTTGTTTGGTACAAGATTTCTTAAATTTTACAAAATTAATTCTAATTAGGCTAAGAATATTTAAAAGTGTGTACTGTAATCTTTAGAAAAACTACTAAAAATATAATGTAAACAGAAGTAGCCTAAAAGCCAAATATTAATTGAAATAGAATTCTAGTAAATATTCAGATAGTCCCAAAGAAGGCAGGCACAGAGGGCACAAAGACAAAATAAATTAACAGTTATGTAATATAAAAGACTAAAAATAATTAAGAAAATAGTTTTTCTACCCCCAAATTCTTACTCTGTTTGTTCTTCACTATAAGTATGTGTTATACAGATTAAGTTAGTATACCTTTGGCAGATTCAGTTTAGGTTGCCTTTCCTTGAAATGGATGCAGTCTTTTCCAGACTAGGAAAAAAAAATGGTTTTTAAAAAATCTTATGTTTCTTATTTTATAACTCCAAATATATATTAGCATATAAAAAATAAAAACACTAGTCATCCATCCACATAATCATCATCATTATCTTCCTCATAATAAGAAAAAGTTTTCCACCAATACAGTTTATAAGGTAAAATTATTTCCCAGAGCTCAAGGATCACTGTTGCCAAAGACAAACTTCTATAGATATTTTGAACCCAAGACACATAGGATTTAGTAGCTATGATCTAAAATTGAAAAGTATGCAAAAAAGAGAGAGAGAAAAGAAAAGAAAAAAAGGAAAAAAGACATTAAATTCAATATTCTTGAATACTGATTTTAAAGTACAAATATTTAGAGTGAATAAAAATACAAGGGATAAAAATGGACACACGAAAAAATAAGTTAGTGTCTTAGGGATAGGGCATGGGGAAAACCCAGAGAAATTTGAAAAGGCCAAAAAGAGAACTTCTAGAAATTAAAACAAAAAAATTTAGATGAATTATCAATGGAGCGATTAAAGAACAGATTAGAAAAGATTAGGGAGAAAGTAAGTGAATTGAAACAATTGAAGACAAGTGAAAAGGAGGGAGAAACTATAAAAGCTACTCAGGCATAAAGGATAACCTTTCCAAAGTGAATCAGAATGATAGGGAAATGCAAATAAGTCATGTTAGAAAAGAGCATATGTGATTATAGTCAGGATTGGTAGCCTACTGGATCCTCCCATTCAAGAAGCAGAGTTAATCACTATTAGAATAGATACTTTTAATGAACGTTTCCCGACAGCATCATAGTAAAACTATTTCTAATTCCTTTCATATTTTCCTTTAAATCTATCACAAATCAGAATTTTTCCCCAACAGCTCACGGATTTCATTTCCTATTTTGTACATCCAATAACAAAATCTAATTTTACTGGAATTAGGAGCAGCATTAGACAGAGTGGATCATTCATTCCTCCAGGAACACTTTTTCATTTGGCATCCAGGGCAATCACTCTTTTTTCAGTCTTGTTTGCTCATCCCACCTCTTCACCTTTACCACTTTACATTTGAGCATCACAGAGCCCTATCCTTGGACTTCCTCTTGTTTATATCTACTTTAATTTCCTGGGTGATAATATCAGTTACTTAGTTTTAAGTCCCACATATAGGCAGAAAAGCCCAATTTTATGCTTTCTGGCCCAAATCTCACCATTCACCTTTGGAGTTTAGTATCTGAGTCCCTATTCAACAACTTCCCTTGTGTATTTAATGGATAGTTCATACTTGACATTTCCATTCCTAAAAGAATACTGATCACTCTATCTGACACCTACTTCATGTGTAAACTTTTACAATTCATTGAATGGATACATTCATTCCACTTGTTTTCAGATACTCAAGGCAAAACACATGTTTTATTCTTTTTTAAAAATTTTTTATTTCTTTTCAGGGTAACAGTATTCATTGTTTTTGCGCCACACCCAGTGTTCCATGCAATCCATGCCCTCTCTAATACCCACCAACTGGTTCCCCCAACCTCCCACCCCCCGCCCCTTCAAAACCTTCAGATTGTTTTTCAGAGTCCATAGTCTCTCATGGTTCACCTCCCCTTCCAATTTCCCTCAACTCCCTTCTCCTCTCCATCTCCTCTTGTCCCCCATGCTATTTGTTATGCTCCACAAACAAGTAAAACCATATGATAATTGACTCTCTATTTGACTTATTTCACTCAGCATAATCTCTTCCAGTCCCATCCATGTTGCTACAAAAGTTGGGTATTCATCCTTTCTGATGGAGGCATAATACTCCATACTGTATATGGACCACATCTTCCTTATCCATTCGTCCGTTGAAGTGCATCTTGGTTCTTTCCACAGTTTGGCGACCGTGGCCATTGCTGCTATAAACATTGGAGTACAGATGGCCCTTCTTTTCACTACATCTGTACCTTTGAGGTAAATACCCAGTAGTGCAATTGCAGGGTCATAGGGAAGCTCTATTTTTAATTTCTTGAGGAATCTCCACACTGTTCTCCAAAGTGGCTACACCAGCTTGCATTCCCACCAACAGTGTAAGAGGGTTTCCCTTTCTCCACATCCTCTCCAACACATGTTGTTTCCTGTCTTGCTAATTTTGGCCATTCTAACTTGTGTAAGGTGGTACCTCAATGTGATTTTAATTTGAATATCCCTGATGGCCAGTGATGATGAACATTTTTTTCATGTGTCTGATAGCCATTTGTATGTCTTCATTGGAGAAATGTCTGTTCATATCTTCTGCCCATTTTTTTTTGTTTTGTTTTTATTATAATTTTATTTTTTTATAAACATACAATATATTTGTATCCCCAGTGGTACAGGTCTGTGAATCGCCAGGTTTACACACTTCACAGCACTCACCATAGCACATACCCTCCCCAATGTCCATAACCCCACCCCCGCTTTCTCAACCCCCCTCCCCCCATCAACACTCAGCTTGTTTTGTGAGATTAAGAGTCACTTATGGTTTGTCTCCCTCCCAATCCCATCTTGTTTCATTTACTCTTCTCCTACCCCCTTAACCCCCATGTTGCATCTCCTCTCCCTCATATCAGGGAGATCATATGATAGTTGTCTTTCTCCGATTGACTTATTTCGCTAAACATGATATCCTCTAGCTCCATCCACGTCGTCGCAAATGGCAAGATTTCATTTCTTTTGATGGCTGCATAGTATTCCATTGTGTATATATACCACTTCTTCTTTATCCATTCATCTGTGGATGGACATCTAGGTTCTTTCCATAGTTTGGCTATTGTAGACATTGCTGCTATAAACATTCGGGTGCACGTGCCCCTTCGGATCACTATGTTTGTATCTTTAGGGTAAATACCCAGTA
>PJEN01024328.1:0-18256 GCA_004024605.1 Pteronura brasiliensis
TTAAACCTTTAAAGACTGTTCATCAATAAATGGACATAAGCAAATCTGTACTGGAGGGAAACTTTATCAGTGTCAAGAATTTGGAAAGGACCTTAACCACAGCTCAAAGCTTATGCAACATTGTAGAATACATACTGGAGAGAAACCTTACCAATGTGAAGAATGTGAGAAGGCCTTTAAACAGAGCTCAGGGCTGACCAAACATCACAGAATTCATCCTGGAGAGAAACCTTACAAATGTCAAGAATGTGGCAAGACCTTTAGGTGGTCCTCAAACCCTATTGGACATCATATAACTCATCCTGGAGAGAATTTTACAAATGTCCAGAATGTGGCAAGACCTTTAACTGGTCTTCAGACCTTACTCAACATCCCATAATATATACAGGAGGGAACACTTTGCAATGTCAAGTTTGTGGTAAGACCTTTAACTGGTCTTCCAGACCTTACTCAACATCACCAAACTCATAGTGGAGAGAAACCTTACCAATGTCAAGAATGCGGTATGGCCTTTAGCCGGGCTTCAGCCCTTACTCATCATCATAGAATTCACAGTGGAGAGAAACCTTACCAATGTCAAGAATGTGGCAAGTCCTTTAAACAGTGCTCAGAGCTTACCCAACATCACATAATTCATACTGGAGAAAAACCTTACAAATGTCAAGAATGTGTAAAGGCCTTTAAGTTGCCCTCAGAGCTTATTAAACATCAAATAATTCATACTGGAGAGAAATCTTACCAATGTAAAGACTGTGGGAAGGCCTTTACATGGCTCTCATCACTTACTAAACATCACTGAATTCAGCCTGGAGAGAAACCTTACAAATGTCAAGAATGTGGCAAGGCCTTTGTCCAGCAGGCACACACCTTACAAAATATAGAATTCATACTGGAAAGAAACCTGACAAATGAATTTAATGTGGCAAAGCTTTTAACATGCAAACAACCCTCACTGGACATGAGAAAATTCGTACTGGAGAGAAACCTGCAAATGTAATGTATATGAGAAAATGCCCAAGGACTGCTCCTTCCTCACTGCATATCCGATTTTATATAGGAGAGTAACTGTACACAGAGAGAGAATGTGTCTGACCTCTCAAAGGAACTCCCAACTTACTTAACATCTTAGTTACCATATAGGAGCAAAACTGTAAAATGTAAATAAAATGAACAAGCCTTTTTTGGAATTCAATCCTTACTCAGTCTCACAAAATGCATACAAGTTTCAAACCTTTGTAACATAATGTGGGTAGTCGTTCATTTTAATATACACTTCTCAGTGGCTTCTCCCTGAACCAGAGCTCCAGTGTTCACAGATGTGTCAGGGCTAGGTTTGCAGAGAACCATTATGAATGTGATAAATGTGGGGAAGGCTTTCATCCAAGCTCTAACCTCAGTATACATAATGGTCACTGTTTGGTACACAGTCCTCATAAATATAATGAATGTGGGAAAGCTTGTAACCAGTCCTCCAGTGTTGGTGATCATCAGAGAATTTATGAGGGAAAAAGCCCGTTCACATCTAATAAACCAGGGACCGGGTTTAGTCAGTCATCAAGCTTAAACATCAATGAGATAATCCCTTGGGGAAAGGAAACTTACATTTTTTTAAAAAAGATTTTTATTTATTTATTTATTTGACAGAGATCACAAGCAGACAGAGAGGCAGGCAGAGAGAGAGAGACAGAGGAGGAAGTAGGCTCCCCGCCAAGCAGAGAGCCCGATGCAGGGCTCTATCCCAGGACCCTGGGATCATGACCCGAGCTGAAGGCAGAGGCTTTAACCCACTGAGCCACCCAGGTGCCCAGGAAACTTACATTTTTAAGGAATGTGGTAAATCCTTGGACTGTCACCCAACACTATCTCAACATTAGCAAATGCATATTGTAGAAAAAATGAAATATGAAGAAGGTCGTTAAACTTTTAAGGACTGTTCATCAATAAACGGATATAAGCAAATCTGTACTGGAGAGAAACTTTACCAATGTCAAGAATTTGGAAAGTCACTTAACCGCTTATGCAACATTGTAGAATTCCTACTGGAGAGAAACCTTACCAATGTGAAGAATGTGGGAAGGCCGTTAAACAGAGTTCAGGGCTGAACCAAGATCAGATAATTCATACTGAAGAGAAACCTTACAAATGTCAAGAATGTGGCAAGACCTTTAACATTAGCTCAAGGCTTACTCATCATCACAGAATTCATCCTGGAGAGAAAACTTACAAATGTCCAGAATGTGGCAAGACCTTTAACTGGTCTTCAGACCTTACTCAACATCCCATAATTCATACAGGATGGAACACTTTACAATGTCAAGTATGTGGTAAGACTTTTAACTGGTCTTCAGACCTTTCTCAACATCACCAAACTCATAGTGCAGAGAAACCTTACCAATGTCAAGAATGTGGTATGGCCTTTAACCAGGCTTCAGCCCTTACTCATCATAGAATTCACAGTGGAGAGAAAACTTACCAATGTCCAGAATGTGGGAAGTCCTTTAAACAGAGCTCAGTGCTTACCCAACATCACGTAATTCATACTGGAGAAAAACCTTACAAATGTCAAGAATGTGCGAAGGCCTGTGTGTGTGTGTGTGCACAAGAATCAATTAGATGGAGGACCTTTATTAGGAAGAGAACTGATCATGATGTGGGAAACAAAGGCAGAAGAAAACATACTAATATCCTTATACCTACAGGTCATTGACATATCCTTGAAACAGGCAGAGTGACATTCCTCCAAGGACTCAAGGGCTACAATGTTAATAGGTTGCTAATGGGAAAAGACAATCTTGACCTGAACTCCCCAACCCCCACCAGGATCCTGTAAGTCTACTTTAACATAAAACATTTCCTTTGGAAACTTCCCTTTTCTCTCAAACCCCCTAGCTACCTATTGGTAAACATTTTGCAAGCAGATGGGCCACAGATAAACATTAGAAGGGTCCCATGACTAAGGATTTTTGGTTGGTAATAAATGATCTTTTCCCAAGAAGTGATAGCCCCCTCAAGGTTCTGGATACCTTGCTTCCAAAATTCCATAGAAACTTGTGCTATCCCAAACCCCCTCCAACTTGAAAGTATATAGTGGGCCACGCCTCATGACAGAGTGTGGTATTTCTTTCCCTGGGTCCTGTCCCCATGCTTTCACAAAATCACCTTTTGCACCCTAGACATCTGGAGAATTCTTTCCTTGCCATGGGTATGAAACCATAACATTCTTTCCTACATGGATACCAGAGATTCACAGTTTATATCACAAACAATTGCCTACCTATAACAGACACATGAAAGAATGTTCAACATCATTAGCTATCAGGGATTGAATTTGAATCAGGGAGATTCAAATCAAAGCCACATTGAGATACCACCAGGTAGAATGGCCAAAATTACATGACAGGAAAGAAGTTTTGGAGAGGATGTGGAGAAAGGGGGACCCTTTTACACTGTTGGTGGGAATGCAAGTTGGTGTAGTCACATTGGAAAACAGTGTGGAGATTCCTTGAGAAATTAAAAATAGAGCTACCCTATGACCCTGCAATTGAATTCCTGGGTATTTACCTCAAAGATACAGAGGTAGTGAAAAGAAGGGCCATTGGTACTCCACTGTTCATAGCAGTAATGGCCACAGTCACCAAAGTGTGCAAAGAGCCAAGATGACCTTCAACACCCAAATGGATAAAGAAGCTCTGGTCCATATATACAATGGAGTATTATGCCTCCATCAGAAAGGATGAATACCCAACTTTTGTATCAACATGGATGGGAGTAGAGAAGATTATGCTGAGTGAAATAAGTGAAGCAGAGAGAGTCAATTATCATATGATTTCACTTATTTGTGGAGTATAAGGAATAACATGGGAGGACATTAGGAGAAGAAGAAGAAGATAAGTGAGTTGGGGGATATCAGAGGGGGAGATGAAGCATGAGAGACTGTTGACTTGGAGAAAGAAACTGAGGGTTATGGAGGGGATATGGTGGGGGGTTGGGTGAGCTTGGTGGTGGGTATTAAGGAGGGCATGTATTGCATGGAGCACTGGGTTTGGTGCATAAACAATGTTGGAAAAAAATAAAATTGCAAAAAAAAAAAAAAAAAAAAGAAGGAGAAGAAGAAGAGGAAGAGTTGCCTACCTGGAGGACAAACCATTGTTTGATAACTATTTCATCTTTCCTTTCTCCTCTGAATATAATCCCCTCTTTGGAAATTCGAAATCCTACCTCCTCCTTCTTAAGTCACCATGACACAGAAGCTTCAATCACTTTGTAAGGACCTATTTAGCAAGAGGCTTTCAATAAAGTTAACCTGTCCCTGCTCCCCTTCCCCCAGGGGATTTACTTAAAAACAAGTCCTGGAAACCAGCTCCACATAACAAAGCCCAGAGACAAGGGTGGGTCAGGCCAGGTGGAGACATCCGATCAGAGGGGGGTTGCATACTGTTTCCCTAGCTACCAAGGAAACTGGACCAGACCTTTGGGCACATTTTGAGCGCAAATTCTGACCAAGGTGACAGGCTGGTTTAAATGTCTACTAGGGTAAATTGTAATTCAATAGGTCCTAGCATCACTGTGGAGTTTCCTGTGTGTGTGACAATCTCATTGGCCACCTATGCTTGGCCAGGCCCGACCGCATGGCCTTTGCCTTTAAAAGCTACTCTGTGAAAGGAGAAGGGTCGCCCTCTCTTGTAAGAGGTGCATCCCTGAACGTTCGGTTAGATTCTTGATGCTTGGTGTGAAATAAATCTTTGCTTGACCTTCGCTTTATAGCAGTCTCACTCCTTTAATCTCAGACCCATTATTGGGGCATAACACTCCTCTCTTTGATCCTCATGTCTTTCTTGTTCCCATAATTAAGAACTTCATTGTTTTCTCTACTGAAAATGTCTTACATCATTTTAAGTCTTAGACCAGCCGAAGAATTGAGAACAGCGCAGGAAAAACAAACTTTCCTCTCCTCACATTCATTCTGTTGTGTGAACTGACCTCCAAGCTTCAGACCCGGAACAGAACGTGCAGACAGAGCTGGGGATCAAGGGCAGCCGGATCTTCATTGCTTTGCCAGCCAAGGAGTCCTCAGCAGGTCGGGCTTTCAAACCTGCAGCCTACCTGGGGAAAGAGGTCAAGGGTTTGTTGGGAGATGCTGGATAATGGCCAATTTCCAGAGGAATTTGTCTGTGCCACCAGCCCTGTTTATCATGCTGTCAGGGTGGAACCAGGTTCCTGAAACAAAGGGATGAGAAGTGGAAAGAGGTCCGTGGGGAAGAGAAAGGTTACTTATTTGGAAATGGAGTCCCACTGAAGCGTTAATTGTTTTTTTCTTTGTTCAACTTGATGCCTTTCAAGTGGTTTTCACTTCAGTCACCAAGACAGCTGTTGTAAGAAGACTTCATACTTTACACTGAGAAACCACTCAGTGTTTTCTGAAATGGCTAAAATAAAGAAAAAGGATAACAACCAATTTTCCTGAGAATGCTGAGAATTAGAATTCTCGTGTATCACTGATGGGAAGGTAAAAAGAACACGCAGTGTGGAAAACTGTGTGTCAGTTCCTTATGAACAGAAACACTGAAGGGGAATATTTTGTCACCCTAAAATATGTCTCCTTGGCCTCAGCATTATTTTAGGCCGGTTATTTTTAATAAAAGACAGATAAAGGAAGAGCTCTGAAATCCTGTGTTTACTTTTAAAGAGACATTTGCATTTATACAGGAAAGTTCAGTCTGTCAGGGTTCTCTTTCTGTGTAGCAGGAAGAGGGAGAAGGTGTCAGTCTCCCGAAACTCTGATGGTGGAGAAGGCAGGGCTCGAACTCTGCTCCCAGCCCCAGCCTCGGTTCCCCTGCTTGGCCTGGTCACCTCCCCAGTTCCTTCCCAGCAGGGTCACCTGTGGAGTTTCAGGAAGGATCTTCTCTACTGGCCTCCCCCTCAGATTCTGTCAGTTGGTTTGGGTGAAAACAACACTGTTGTGTTAATTAAGGGCTCCAGGTGATTCTCAGCGAGGCCAGCGGGGGAGCTCGAGGGTTTGACGACAGTGGATTTGCCGCTGTGGTCCTGGAGAGGTGACAGAGTCTGGGAGGGTCGGGTCCCTGCAGCCCGCGGTTCTGATGCTGACGCTGAAGGTGTGAGTGGCGGTGGCAGGGGACCCCTTCCTCCCCACAAAGCAGGTGAGGAAAATGCAGGGATGGGTGTCCTCATGGGAGCTCACAGTTTCTGAGCTGCTCCTGACACAAAGGACTGAAAGTTGGGCCTTTTCTGCATCTTCGAGTCCTGCCCTCGGGCGAGCGGTGTGAGGACATGGAGCTCTGTTGCTGGATTTCAGAGCATTTTCTCCTGATGCAGCTGTGATTTCCCCCCAGATTCCTCGTGAGGACGAAATCTAGAGGTGGAGGCGAAGGCAGAAATGGACAGTTCTCAGGTGAGCCTGGGTCCCCGCGGAGCCGTGTCTTCTGTTTCATCGAAAACCCTCACATTTAGAAGCTGCAGATGCGGATGCCTCGAGTTCGGGTGCTTCTCGCCTCCGTGTTCACCTGTTTTTAAGACCTGGTCAGAAGTGATACTCAGGGTTAGGTCTTTAGAATGTTTCTCTGTGTCCCAGAGCCTTCTGTCCTGTCCCCAACCTGGCTTCGATAGTGCATCAGCTGTTGTCACTTTGAATTACAGTCCCGTGAGGAGTGACAATATTCCAATGGTGGCAGATCTGGAGGGGAAGGTGTCGAGTCAAATTCCTGTGGCTGATGAGGTCTGGTCCTGGGATGTCGGGGAGGGAAATCATTTCTCATACGGGCTCGTCTGGATTCTCAGTCAGCTGTGTGCAGCCAGGGGAGGAAGGAAATGTAGACAGAAGCTCGGTGGGTATGAGTCCAGAAAAACTTGGAAAGTTCCCATTCTAAGAAAGGGGGTGTGTGTCTCCATTTTTAGCACATGAAAGAGATATTCTGCTTAAAATGCACTAGAAGAGGGTGCCTGGGGCCTCAGTCAACTAAGGTTGGACCCTTCGTTGCAGCTCAGGTTGGGATCTCAGGGTCCTGAACTGGTATCCCTGCTTCTGGCTCTGAAGCCCTGAGGGGAGACCGCTTGACATTCTCTTTCTCCCTCTTCTGCCCTTCCCCATCTCCTCTAAAATATAAGTCAATCTTGGGGACTGAGGGTGGTTCTGTTGGTTGAGAGTCTGCTTTCTGCCTTCAGCTCAGGTCGTGATCCCGGGGACCTGAGATCCAGCCCCACATCGGGCTCCCAGGTTCCCAGGTGATGAAGTTATAGAACATAGGTGAGGTTCGGTGGGGTGAGGTCCAGAGCTGATGACCAAGAAAGAATTCTTGAGACATCTTTGGTGCAAAATGGTGGTTTATTAAAGCACGGGGACAGGACCCAGGGGCAGGAAGAACTGCTGCCCCGCTACCCTGAGGAGTGGCTGATTATATACAGTGGAGTTGGGTAAGTGAGGACAATGAGGGTGTTCAGAAGGGCTATCAGGGTAAGGAAGACTATCAGGATATTGAAAGCCTGATTATTGTCAAGCCAAGCCTGTTTTTCCCTCTAATGAGGCACTAACATGAAGACAATTGGGAGTTTCCTGGGGAATGTCGCATTCCTCCTATCAAACATCCTTGTTAGTGAGATTTAGGTTTAGAAGAAATTTAACTTTAGTTACATTTCCTTCTACCTCAGCCTCCTTCAGTTTTTATGGAGGGGAGGGCGACATTAGGGCTTGAGGAACTGAGTTATTTGCCTCTGCAAATTGGGCTATTGTTAAGATAGCTTCTTTGTTATAAATCACTAGGACATTTGTAGACGGAGGGAGACTCCTGTCTTGCAGGATTGTGATCTCTGCAAGTTAACTCTTTGTTTTCCTTTTAGGGCAGTCAGGGGTGCCTGAGGAATGTTAACACATACTGGGGAGGGGAGCAGGTGGAGAGGGGGTGCAAGGTGCCAGCTTTTGCTTTGTCCTCAGCTAGCCTCCTGCTCCCTCATCATTCCCCCCTGAATAATTTTGACTTAAATCTTTAAGGTAGTTGAAGGTGGAAAGTTTCATCTTCTGTAACTTCTTCCTGCTGAATAGGGGCGTAGAACTGTCCCTACCTAATTGGGTCAACATTGATCAGTTGAAGAATGTGTAGGGGAGTTACAGAAGATGGAGGCAGCTGAATGCAGGGCTGACAGTGAAGAAGTGCTCTGCGTGGTAAGGATCCTCGTGAAGTCATTGCAACAATGGAGTCTCAGCACCAAGTAGAGAAACAATGAACAAGGCAACACATTAAGATTAATAAAGCTATAAGAATGAAAAGCCCAAAAAGGAGATTTTTAATTGTCCTCCTTTAAACCGGGAACTTAACCAATCACTGAGAGGGAGAGAAGGATCTTGTAGAGCCTTAATCTGGGTATTCATATCTTTTATTAGTCCTGTGACATTTTCATGATAGTCTGGGATGTACACGCAACATTCTGCTTTGTTAACTGCGCATGTGCAACCCTGTGCTGCTGTCAGGACATCTAAGGCCATTCTATTTTGTAGGACTGCCATGCGTATCTGTGAGACTTTGATCTTAAGTAAAGAGATGCTATTTAGTGATTCATAGAGTGCCTTTGTAGTATATTTATTAAGGGCTTCTACATGCCACATGACATCCTCTAGTCCCACAGATGGAGCAAAAATGGATGTTAAGTGACCATACCATTTAAAAAGAGATCGTGTCCATCTTTGCTTTAAATTGGGGAGATTAACTGGAGTGGTGATGGTTTTAGTAATGTGCCCATGAATCCAGGAAAATCCTAAGGTACAGCGACCTATCCACCCTCCAGGAAGGCAGGGCCACAGGTTAGTTCCACAGATCCAGTGGGTTCCGTTTGGAGCTGGCCATCTAATGCCAGGTCGCCTTACCCAGTCAGTAGCAAACCAGTCAGTAGCCTGGAGTACTATTATTTGGGAACACATTTTTTTTTCTTTTAAGATTTTATTTATTTGTCAGAGATCGAGAGGGAGAGAGCAAGCAGAAGCAGACAGAGAGGCAGGCAGAGGCAGAGGGAGAAGCAGGCTCCCTGCCCAGCAAGGAGCCCAATGTGGGACTCAATTCCAGGATGCTGGGATCATGACCTGAGCTGAAGGCAGCTGTTTAACCAACTGAGCCACCCAGGCGTCCCATTGGGAACACATTTCTAATGATAGCCATCCCAGATGTTGTGTGTTATTTGGCCAAGTATCATATGTATGATTTCTTTGTTCCTGGAATTAAACTGCTTTTTTGAATGAGCTGTCCAGTAGTGGGTGTGAGCCACAAATATGTATCCCAGATTTGATATATGCCATCCTCGGTATAGCGATATGGAGGGTTTTGTAACTTAGGCCCATATTTGATTGGGGAGTTATGGCTTGACAGCAATCCCCTTTCCTTCCAAATAGCTCCATGGGTATGTAGTACCAGGAAGGCATATTTGGAGTCAGTATTAATGTTTATTTGTAAATCTTTGGCAATTGCAAAGTGCTAGTGAGCAGTATGGCATACTTAGCTTTTGTTATTCTTTTTATAAAAAGTATTCTCAACAGTGAACCGACTGTCATTTGTATTTTTAACAGGGACATCTTAAATCTGGCCAAACAGAGTAAGCAAGATCAGTAACCTCTGAACAGTTTTTGCTCCATAGAGAAAGAAGCACAATGGTCAGGTTCAGGCATACGGGTAACTAGGTTTAAAGTTTGACAAGTTTTAAGTATTATTTCTGGCATATCTGTAAGTGTAGCCCAGTATTTAATAAGTTGGCCCCCATCATCCATTGGTGGTCTTTGGCTTCTAAGACAAATCTGGACCTGATGTGAAGTCATTACAGTCAGGGACTGTCCCATAGTGAGCTTTGAGGCTCTTTTTATGAGTAGGGCTGTTCTATACTTAGCTAAAGCAACTGTTTGCAACTCCATCTCAGAGGTGGCTTCTAGGATAAATATGACTAAGGGATGAAACCATTAAGAAACCCTTTGAGTGGTCCAGTCTTGACGATACCTGATTACAGAGGGTCATTGGCAAGTGGGAGAAAACTTGTCAAGAGATAAGGGGAGTCCCCCATGCATCACCCAATCCAGTCATAAAGTGGGGTCATCCAGTATCTCCACAAGTCCATAGTTAATGCTATTGAGTGCGGTATGCTGGCTTTTAGGCAATTTCATTATTCCAGCCACACACAAGGTGAAAGTTAAGTTATACAATTGTTGGGGAATCAGTTTCATTTTTCCATTTGTTTAAATATTTAAGCTATGTGCCCAATGGGTTCTGTTATTATCCCTACAGAGTATTGGAGAAGATCATCTAATTGAGCTATTGTGCAACTTCTCTGAAGTTTACCTCAAGTTATCTAGCTTAGGTAAACAAACATTTAAAGACAGATCTAGAATTTAACATCCATAAAGGTGTGTTATTAAAAAATAATTTTTCTCTCTAAAATAACCCTCATTTCCAGAGATAGCCAAATTGGGACTAATTTATTTGAAAAACAAATCCAGTTTTAACAAACTTGGCCTAATTATTTACATAACCTCAGTAAGAACAGTGAGTGATCATATAGATCTTTTAGGATCTGCTTTGCTGGAACTTCTTATAAGGAATCTCTAGGTTGAACTTTTAGTGGCCTCTTCAGGTCAGAAGCCAAGCCACGTAGTTGCCATCAGACATGCCTGCAATACCTGTCAATTTGGGCGAACTCGCTGCTCACGTTCCTCTCTCCTTGTGTTAGGACCACAGTTCTTGTACCCCGGGTATCTCAACAATCTTTTCTAAATCATTCACTCCAGAACCCCAATATTTCACATTAGAAACATGTCTAGAATTGCTTGACCATTGGCTCCTCTCCCACATCTCAACACTTTGTGCTGGATAAGGAGGGCTGTCACCTCTTTGTCATGGATAGAGTTGAGTTCTGGGAGTGAAAGGAGTGAAAGTTCTCAACCAGACAGCCCCCTACCCCATAAGTGCTTCTTTTTTTTTTTTTTTTTTTTAAGATTTTTTTATTATTTATTTATTTGACAATAGAGATCACAAGTAGGCAGAGA
The DNA here is from genome assembly GCA_004024605.1 of Pteronura brasiliensis. Classification (NCBI taxonomy): domain Eukaryota; kingdom Metazoa; phylum Chordata; class Mammalia; order Carnivora; family Mustelidae; genus Pteronura; species Pteronura brasiliensis. Next base: position 11,030 of record PJEN01024328.1, read on the forward strand.
GAGAGGAGAAGCAGGCTCCCCACTGACCAACTTTTATCTTAGGAAACATCGTGAACTGTGTCAGTGGACGCTTGGTGACTGTGGTATTTATTACAGGGACAGCTGACCTTCAGGGATGTGGCCATAGAATTCTCTGAGGAGGAGTGGGGACGCCTGACCCACACTCAGCGGCAACTGTACAGGGATGTGATGTTGGACAACTACGGACACCTCCTCTTCTTGGGTGAGGAAGACTCCTTCCAGATTTCCCAAAGCCCACTCAGGGTTTTATTCCTTCCTGTGAAGACTGTATTTTGGAGATTTCTCTTGTAATAACTAGAATTCAGATCAAGGCAGAAAGGGAAATAAGTAGGTGGAGAGAAAAGTCTTCATGTTTTTTCTCAGCCTTAGCTTCTCCTTCCTCAAGGAAACATCCTTGCTTGTGTAGATGAGTGGCAGTTCTCAACCTTTATTGACATAGAATGGTGCTGCTCACATCTTTTTTCTTTTTTTTAAGATTTTTTTTTTTAATTTATTTGACAGATCACAAGTAGGCAGAGAGGCAGGCAGAAAGAGAGAGGAGGAGGAGGCAGGCTCACTACTGAGCAGAGAGCCTTACGTGAGGCTCGATCTCAGAACCCTGGGATCATGACCTGAGCTGAAGGCAGAGGCTCCAACCACTGAGCCACCCAGGCACCCCTGCTGCTCACATCTTAAACTGAAATTTCCCTTTCTGATTATCATGTCTATTACTTGGAAGTGTAGGTCAGGAAGTGAACAATTGGAAATTCCTCCTGTGAGTTCTTTTTTTTTTTTCTTTTTTTTTTTTAAGACTTTATGTATTTGACAGAGGCAGATGACAAGTAGGCAGAGAGACAGGCAGAGAGAGAGGGGGAAGCAGGCTCCCTGCCAAGCAGAGAGCCTGATGTGGGGCTCAATACCAGGACCCTAAGATCATGACCTAAGGTGAAGGAAGAGGCTTATCCCCCTGAGCCACCCAGGTGCCCTGCCTCTTGTGTGTTCATGGACTGTTGGGGAATAGCTTTTAGGAAACCACTTTCTAGGATTGTACAGTATCATCTCTTCTCTCCTGAACACAAGACTCATGGAAAATTAAAATTGACAGCAGTCGTCATTTTCCTTTTTCCTCATAAACAGGTCTCACTATGTCAAAGCCAGACCTGATCATGTTTTTGGAGCAAGAAAAGCGGCTCTGGGATGTGAGAAAGGGGAACATAGGCTTCCATCCAGGTAGGTGGGAATGAATGAGGCAGATGACAGAGGGGAGATCCAAGTCTGAAGGAGGAGGGTGGACCTTAAGCAGTGGTTCGAGTAGCTCTCCTTGAATTAATGTCAGTTGGAGACTTTCCTAGTTTATAGTCTCTCTCTTTCCAAGAGAAATGGTCTGCTCTCCAATATTTTCAAGTTCTTATATTTCTCTAGGGATTCTCCTTCAGCTCCAGTGATGGTTCATTACATTCATAGGGAGAGCCAGGAGACTCTCCTTTGAGCGGGAGGGCCCCCCCAATCTAAGAGCTTTCTATTGTTTTGAGGGCCCTGGGGAAGGCTTCCTATTTCTGAGGACCTGTACGCCATGGCCTTTGTACATTCTGGATTTCATTATGGGACAAGTAGGTCAGGGTAGTTTTATGCACAGTGGGGTTTGGTGGGGAAATTCCCAGAATACTGGAGACAGATTTTTAATGTTTTCTGGCTTATGCTTTCTAAGGTATGGAGGTTTTATTCTTAGTCTTAGAAAATTCAGTTTTAATAACTTTATCAGATAACAAAGTACCGCCCTAAAATGAGAAAATATACTGCTTTTTTCCCCTTTTTTTCTTTTTCTTTCTTTCTTTTTTTTTTCTTTTTCTTCCCCATATAGAAATTTCTGCTCTATGAGTTCCATTCCTAAGTGGTGAAATACTGTAATGTCTCTACTTGTTTACTAGAAATCCGACATATCAAATGATACTGGGGAACTAGCACATTTAGAACTTGAACTTGTAGCCTTTAAGAAATTCTCATTTATTACATTATTTTTTAATAATTGCATCATTGTATGATTCTTCTATGAACTTCTTGTAATTTTGTCCCATGTGTTTTCACTTTCTCTTTAGTTCTATATGAGATTTGTCTTTGAATTTTTACATCAAATGTTCTGATACGACATAGGCATGTGCTTTATAAGAAGTGAGTTAGACAATTAGTAATATTCCCATATAGTTTGTTTAAAATTTTTATTTGTTCGAGACAGAGAGAGAGAGAGAGAGAGAATGAGTACAGAGGGGAAGGGCAAAAGGAGAGGGAGATGCCAAGTCCCTGCTGAGCAGGGAGCCCAGTGTGGAGCTGGATCCCAGAACCCTGAGATCATGACCTGAATGGAAGCAAGATGCTTAACTGACTGAGCCCCCAGGTACCCTAAACCTCCATGTTTGAAAAATCCTTGTGTTCAGTAATGTAGTGTTGCTTCATGGGAAATTAATCATGAGCTTTTTCTTCTACTTTCCTCAGAATGCATCAGAATTTAACTCCAAATGTTAATATAATATACAGTGTGTCTCAGCATATTTTCAACATCTATGATGTTTGTTTATTCAGAAATGAAGATGTTATTTGTTTCCTCTGTTGTAACAGAATGGACTATAGGGTTACATTCTGTGGAGGAGAACGAATGTATTAATAACATAATACACGTCTTTCAAGCTTTTTAAGTGTTCATAAAATTCTAATTTACACCTCTTCATGATTGACATTAATGAGAATGCTTCACGATATTTTAGTCCATGAAGACATGCCACTCAATTGCTTGATTTTCATGGGTATGTGGACACAGTTCAAAATTATGGTAATATACAAGTTCTCCTTTTCTGTCATATATCAGTGTTTTATTTATAATTTCGTGGGTTGAGTTTTCTCTTATTCTGGTTTGGTAATTTCCTAAGAATGTGCTTCCTTGTCTGGCTCATTCCACGAAGTTAGCTAGATGTGGGTTGGGTTTTATCTGTGCAGGTTGTTAGAGGAAGAGAATTTTCAGTTCAGTATAGTTCATCATATTTCAAGACCATGTGAGTATAACTGAAAAAAGAATGAGCTTTATCCTTTTTGTTGGGAAATTCTGTGTGTTTTTGTCTTGTGTTTGTATGTCGCACATATATACTGTGTCACCCCTACTTTTTGTCTCCTTGGTGAGTGGTCAGTGAATGTCGTGCCATGTCTAGGTGAGTTGTCATCCACATAGAATTGATTTCATCATGTATTTGTGGGTGAATTTTTTTTTTTAAAGATTTTATTTATTTATTTGACATACAGAAATCACAAGTAGGCAGAGAGGCAGGCACAGAGCGAGGAGAGGCAGGCTCCCTGCAGAGCAGAGAGCCCGATGTGGGGCTCGGTGCGGGGCTCAATCGCAGGACCCTGGGATCATGACCTGAGCTGAAGGCAGAGGCTTTAACCCACTGAGCCACCCAGGCGCCCCTGTGGGTGAATTTTTATTGTCTGCATGAGAAAAATACTTTTTTGAATTCAGCGTAATTTTCAACATTTTATACTTCTGTATATACTTCTGTTTTGGTATGAAATACAAAAAATATACTTTATCTAATTAATTGTAGGATTAATACCCATGATATGTCTTGGTACCTTTGTCATTGAGTTATGCATCTTCTATGAGTATTTTCATTGTGGTAACCTTAGAGATTCATTAAAACAACTTAGCTGTAAAATAAACCTTTTTATATTTGTTTTTATTTTTATAAAAGATTTTATTTATTTATTTGACACAGAGAGAGATCACAAGTGGTAGAGAGGTAGGCAGGGAGAGAGGGGGAAGCAAGCTCCCCACTGAGGAGAGAGCCCGGGGTGGGTCTTGATCCCAGGACCCTGAGATCTTGAACTGAACCGAAGGCAGAGGCTTAACTGACTGAGCCACCCAGGCTCCCCTAAAACAAATCTTTTAAAACTCAGTGTCAATTATATAGTAAACTCTTCTTCCTGTCTCCACATCTGCACACGCTCCGGACTTTGTTACTGACATCACAAATTCTTTTATGTTGGCTCCTTTATTACCCACATTTGTGATTTTTATTCTTTTTTTTTTTTTTCCCCAAAAGGAAACTCTGTAGCAGAAATAAATGTGACTGGTATCTCATTGCAACATAGCACGTTTGTGTAATTGTCTACATATTTACATTCAGCAGAGAGCTGTGTTCTCATGTGGTTGCAGTTTCTGGGTAGAATCCTTTTATGTCATCTAGAAAGACTTCCTTTAATGGTTCTTGTGGGACAGATCTACTGGTAAGCTTAGAGGGGTTTTTACTTGGGAATGTCTTCATTTCTGCCTCTGTGGAAAAGAAGTTTGCTCGGTAAAGTATTGTTGGTGGCTATTTTTTAATCTTTGAGTACCTGAGTACATTATGCTGGGCCCATTCCTGTTCGGACTGCTGAGAATCCTACTAGTGATACTGTAGGAGCTCTTGCACAAGATGAAGTGGATTTGCCATTGTGTTTCTTTTTAGATTTATTTATTTGTTTGTATATTCATTTATTTATTTATTTGACAGAGAGAGGTCACAAGTAGGTGAAGAGGCAGGTAGAGAGGGAGAAGCAGGCTCCCTGCTGAGCAGAGAGCTGGATTGGGGGGCTCAATCCCAGGACCCTGAGATCATGACCTGAACCAAAGGCAGTGGCTTAACCCACTGAACCACCCAGGTGCCCCTGTCATTGTGTTTCAAAAGTCTCTCTTCATCTGTGGTGTTGGGTGGGTTAATTACAACATGTCGTGAGTCGTCCCGTTCTTTGTATGTGGTCTGCTGTATATACCATAGTTTTATAAGGAAGTAATTTGAAGAAATAAATATGAAGGCAATCATAATGAAAAGACATTTACTGTAGTGCACTGGATTTATCAAGCAAACTTCTCTGTGTCTAACTGGACCGTTATTGATGAAAAGCACATTATTCAATGGTTAGCTGTATTTATTAGCAGACCTGAAAGGGTTCAGGGGCAGATGAATCTCTAGAGAGGGACAGTTATTTTCAGTGTGATTCATTTTTCCTTTTGACTCTATTTTGTACATGTATATGGATGTCCAAAGAAAGCCAGAGTAGCAGAAATTTCATGAGATAAACTAGCCTTTTATTTTTTGTTTATACTGCTTTGATATAATGGTACTGCTGATCTCACAGAATGGTTTTGAGTATATTTCTCGATTTCAAAATTACAAGATTTTTTTTATTGCTAAGATTTTGATAAGGATTGTCAGGAATGATTTTTGTAAATGTTAGTTTCTTTCTCTTGTCCTGAACCATGGCTCACCATCTAACACCCACGGGTTCTCCCCAAGGATCGCTAATTGAACAAAGTCACTACAAATATAATGATAAGCCATAGCTACACAATCCTCAAGGACTATCGATGAAATTTTACCCTGTATATTTCTCCTGTTGTTTTGTGAGGATAGAGAACACAAGCAGAGATTTAGGGTTTTGATCTGCACAGAATGCAATGTGTCATATTAAGCTAAAGACAGATTTTGAAGTCCCAGAACTAAGTAGGAAGAAGCATGTGTACATACATAGGTGTGTGTACCTATATCTTCAGAAGGAAAAGGAATCCTGCCTCAAACCAGGTCACTTCCAAGCTTGAAAAGTGATGATTTCCTAGCAAGCAAAGAGATTCTAGATTCATAGTAGAAATAGTTTTCTTCTCTGTATTGTATTGAATTTATGCTTACTACATCTGGTGTATCTTAGTTTGAGAATCACCCCATGCTAATCGTCTCTTACATAATTGGGTTTTACTCCTGTAGGACCTACTCTGTTTTCCTTATTCCTGTGTTGACCTGTTGCTTACCTACCTTGATAGAGATTTTAACAAGAGTTTCCATGGAATGACATGGTATTCTAAATTTAATTTAAATGTGAGAGTAATTCTCCAGGGAGCATTATAAATTCCATGTAGTTAAATTGATAGACTTCACTCCTGCCTTTGAGGTTGGAGAAGTAAGAGTTCCTTAGTTATTCTTCTTTTCCCTTCTAGGAAGTGATGTCATCCATGTTGGTCACTTCAGTGTCAGCATTTGATTAGGTAAAAATGTGGAGATTTCACGAATCCTGTTTGGTTTTGTTTTTTGTTTTTTTGTTTTTAACACTTAACTTGAAGGAAACAAAGATGGGACAGGGCTGGGTGCTGAGTAGAACACAGTGTTCTGTTAGGAGTGATGGAGCAGCCCAATGGAAGAGATGAAACAGATCTAGGCTGAAACATTGGCCTGAATTCTTCATCTGGGGAGAGGACCCCTGTCCAAGTCTACCCTACTGACTCTGAATCTAGAAAGAAAAATTGTACTTCCTTTCTTCCCAAATCCTGTCCAGTTCTTCTGTCCCATCTCTATTTCGGTGATGGAGGCAGCACAGCTGACTTTCTGTCCTGTGTTCTGGAAACCTTGTTGTCACTGCACTCCCCATCCCACCTAAGCCAGGCAGGCCCTTGCTTAGCCTTAGGGGTAGCTTGGAGTTTTCTAGCGCTATTGTAAATGGTTGATAACAGGATCACGTGAGGCCTATGTATGTTTTAAATACAGTGTTGTCACCACTGCACTGGAGGAGAAGCAAAAATCCATCACTGGGCCACAGGATTAGTTCAGGCATTTGGCACTGGAAGTTGTGAGGACAGATAAAACATGATGTTGCGACAGTTTGAGAGGAAGGTAAGTGCTATGGAAATGAAATATGGTGAACTCTTGAAATGTGAACAAAGATCTGGTAGAGAGGTCCCTTTGGTCACTGCAAGGCCCAAGGAAGCTACTCAAGATGAGCGAATGGGACTGAGATGCCTTTCTGGGAAATGTGGCTGTCTGGGATGTCCGATGCTTTTCTCATGATGTAATGTATTCCCTGCTGATCCTGAGGACCAGTTGCTATTGGATGACAGAGATAATTGTACTCTCTGAGGCCCAGATGCATGGAGTGTGTGGAGAGGGGGTATTAGTTGATTTAAACATGGTGGGCATATCTTAAAGATGTCACATGACAGAGTAGATGGTGAAGATGAAGAAGGCTGCCGGACAATACCAGTGAGAACCAGCCAGGTGTGTGTTGTGACTTAGTTCCTGCAGAGGTTGTCAAATTTTGTCTGGTCAGAATCACCCTGAACACTTTAAATGTGGAGCCCTGTGCCCAGCCTTATATTACCATGTCAGTAGCTCTGGGGTTCTGCCCCCCACCTTTCCTTTCTTACCTAGTCTCAAG
>PJEN01024329.1:0-18181 GCA_004024605.1 Pteronura brasiliensis
TCATAGCGGTGCATATGTTTTTGAATTAGTGTTTTTGTATTCTTTGTGTAAATACACAGTAGTGAAATTACTGGACCATATGGTAGTTCTATTTTGAATTTTTTGAGAAACCTCCATTCTATTTCCACAGTGGCTATAGGAGTTTGCATTTCCACCAATAGTGCATGAAGGTTCCTTTTCCCCCACATTCTCGCCAACACTTGTGGTTTCCTGTGTTTTTGATTTTAGCCCTTCTGATAGGTGTGCGGTGATATCTCATTGTGGTTTTGATTTGCATTCCCCTGGGGGTGAGTGGATTTGAGCATCTTTTTATGTGTCTGTTGGTCATCTGGGTGTCTTCTCTGGAGAAATGTTTATTCATGTCTTCTGCCCTTTTTTTTTTCTTTTTCTTTTTTTTTCCCCAAAGATTTTATTTATTTATTTGACAGAGAGAGATCACAAGTAGGCCCAGAGGCAGGCAGAGAGGGAGAGAGGAGGAAGGAGGCTCCCCGCCGAGCACAGAGCCCGATGTGGGACTCGATCCCAGCGCCCTGAGATCATGACCTGAGCCGAAGGCAGAGGCTTAACCCACTGAGCCACCCAGGTGCCCTTTTTTTTTTTTTTTTAAGGATTTTTAATCTTTAACTGATCTCTACATGCAACATGGGGCTTGAATTTACAATCTTGAGATTAAGAGCCACATGCTTTACTGACTGAACCAGCCAGGCACCTCTCTTCTGCCCATTTTTTTTTTTTAAGATTTTATTTATTTATAGAGGCAGTCAGAGAAAGAGAGGAGGAAGCAGGCCTCCCGCCGAGCAGAGAGCCCGATGCGGGGCTAGATCCGAGGACCCCAGGATCACGACCGAAGCTGAAGACAGGGACTTTAACCCATTGAGCCACCCAGGCGCACCTCTTCTCCCCATTTTTAATTGGATTATTTGTGTGTGTGTGTGTGTGTGTGTGTGTGTGTGTGTGTGTGTTGAGCTGTTTAAGTTCTTCACAAATTTTGGATACTAATTCTTGATCAGATATATCATTTGGAAATATCTTCTCCTGTTTGGCAGGTTGTCTTTTAGTTTTGTTGACTGTTCCTTTGCTATGCAGAAGCTTTTAAATGTGATGTAGTCCCAACAGTTTATTTTTGCTTTTGTTTCCCTTACCTCAGGAGACATATCTAGGAAAATGTTGCTATGGCTATGGCCAAAGGCAGAGAAATCACTGCCTGTGTTCTCTTCTAGGATTTTTATGGTTTCAGGTCTCACATTTAGGCCCTTAATCCATTTTGAGTTCATTTCTGAGTATGGTGTAAGACAGTGGTCCAGTTTCATTCTTTTGCATGTAGCTGTCCAGTTTTCCCAACACCATTTGTTGAAGACACGGTCTTTTTCCCACTGCATAATCTCACCCCCTTGTTGAAGAGCAATTGGCCCTATAGTTGTGGGTTTATTTCTGGGTTCTTGATTCTGTTCTATTGACCCGTGTGTCTATTTTTGCACATGTGCCATACTGTCTTGATTACTAAAGCTTTGTAGTATATCTTGAAATCTGGGATTGTGATACCTCCAGTTTTGTTCTTTTTCAAGATTGTTTTGGCTGTTTGAAGTCTTTTGTGGTTCCATACCCCATCTTCAAACATTTAAGCCACCCAGCGTGGAACAGAATGTATCACTCAGTTGAGTCCTGACCCATATAATTATGAGATAGAATAATATTGTCTTTGTAGGGCGCCTGGGTGGCTCAGTGGGTTAAAGCCTCTGCCTTCGGCTCAGGTCATGGTCCCAGGGTCCTGGGATCGAGGCCCGCATCGGGCTCTCTGCTCAGCAGGAAGCCTGCTTCCTCCTTGCTCTCTGACTGCCTCTCTGCCTACTTGTGATCTCTCTCTCTGTCAAATAAATAAATAAATTCTTTAAAAAAAATATTGTCTTTGTATATCACAGGATTTTGTGGTAGTTTATTATTCAGTAATAGATAACCACAACAGATTTCTTGGAGCAAGGGGCTGGAACTTTTATCAGTGATTCCTCCTAAGCTTTGCTGTGCATTTCATATCACCTAAGAATCTTGTCAAAACACAAGTTTTGGATCATTAGGTCTGGGGTAGTGGCCTGAGATTCTGCATGTCTAACAAGCTCCCAGGTGAGGACAGTTCTGCTATTCTACCATTCATACTTTGAGTAGAAAAGTGTACTGAGGAGCAAAGTGTACCAGGCAGGGCATATTTGAGGTTCATTTGTACAATTTTAAAAAGGGCTTTAATTTGTGGATTGATCAGTTGAATAGCTTAATAAGTTGAAAAGCATCTGCTATAAGTCACTTGACTTATTATAGAATTTCTCAGTGTGGTCCCTGGTCCAAGCATTCATATCACCTGAATTTGTTAAATGCTACAGAGTCAGAATGGGAGGGACAAGAATCACCATATTGAGCAAGATCTCTAGATGATTTGTAAGCACTTTCAAATTTGAGAACTGGTTAACTAGAGAAAGGACTGAATTAAGAGAAGAACTGGGTTTTAGTTCTGACATTGGGCCCTAACTAATGGCAAGCAAAGCACCTCATATTTCTGGGTTTCTGCATCTATAACATGGGGGACAGATTGATGAACTAGAATGTTTTGTGTCTGATATAGTATGTATCCTACAATTCCTATACCAAGCTAACTCCATCTCTCTTGTCCTCTCTGTACACAGAAGCTTGGAAAGCACACACTTAGCCCCAAAGAGTATGACTGTCTACAGTATTATCGTCTTTCTTTCTTTCTTTTTTTTAAGTAGGTTCCACACCCAGCACAGAGCCCAGTGTGGGGCCTGAACTCACAACTGTGAGATCAAGACCCTAGCAAGATCAAGAGCTGGATGCCTAGCAGACTGTGCCACACAGGTACCCCCGACAGTATTCTCATCTTTGCCATTGTCTCTCTTGGGTCACAGAGCAATAGGTATGATTAGGAAACACAGAATGCAAGAAGTGTCATTTCATCTTAAAATATTTTTAAAGCAAATACTGGTGTCAAGGCTGATACCTACTCAGAATAACGCATATCTGCGTTGGATATAGTAATTAAACTTAAATCATTTTTTAAATTATATGTTTTAAATGGTAATTGTGCAGCCTTTAAGGTTTCCTCTTGCCTTGAGCACCATTGGGTAAATGTGTTCATGATTGAATTAGCAGACCTTTGATTTTAAAAAGACTTTTCAGTGATCTTTTATGGTAGATTAAAAAGCAATTTACTAATTTACAGTTCATAGGAATTCCGTGCCCTCTTTGAGTTTTGTAAATTAGTTCTGTGCTAATAAATGTGACTAACTCCAAATGTTTCATTTTGAGACAGCTGGTGTCAGACACAACCCTAAACTCACAATTACATAATCAGTAAAAGTGTATTTTGTGAGCTTCTTCCTTGTGGCCAGCATAAGTTCCTCTTAGGAATTCCTTAATTTGTAGCTGTCTACTTGGAGTCTTTATTTTATTTTTTTTTAAAGATTTTATTTATTTATTTGACAGAGAGAGATCACAAGTAGACAGAGAGGCAGGCAGAGAGAGAGAGAGATTGAGAGAGGGAAGCAGGCTCCCCACTGAGCAGAGAGCCCGATGCGGGACTCGATCCCAGGACCCTGAGATCATGACCTGAGCTGAAGGCAGCAGCTTAACTCACTGAGCCACCCTGGCGCCCCTACTTGGAGTCTTTATTTGGGTAAGGGAGTTTTACCCAACAGGGCTGGGAAATATCACCTTAACTGTTTGCTCATCTTTTCTTCTGTCTCTTCTCTTTATTTATAGTGAGTAGTCACAGTTGCAAGAGAATTGGAAGATGGGTTTATTTAACCCAGGGCTCTTCCTCCTGGACATGGTTCTTCCAACAACTAAGACCCTGCTGTGTGTTCCAAAGAGTACGTCATCATCATCATCATCATAGTTAAAACAGGTAGAGTGCTACATGCCAGTTGTCAGCTTATTATTTTTTTGAAAGATTTTATTTATTCATTTGACAGAGAGAAACAGTGAGAGCTGGAACACAAGCAGGTGTAGTGGGAGAGGGAGAAGCAGGCTTCTCGCTGAGCAGGGAGCTCTCTGCAGGGCTTGACCCCAGGACCCCAGGATCATGACCTGAGCAGAAGGCAGCCACTTAACGACTGAGCTACCCAGGTGCCCATTAGCTTATTTAATCATCACAACAACGCTATGAAATCCACACCATTTTAAAAACGATTTTATTTATTTATTTGTTGGGGGCGGGGGAGAGAGAGAGAACGAACAAGCAGGGGGAGGGAACAGGCAGAAGGGGAAGCAGGCTCCTTACTGGGCAGGGAGCCAGATGTGGAACTCAGGGTCTCAGGACCCTGGGACCATGACCTGAGCCAAAGGCAAACACTTAACCAACTGAGCCACCCAGGCATCCCTGAAGTTCACAATATTAATAACACTTGGATTTTACAGTTGAAGAAATGGAGGCAGAGATTAAATAACTTTCCTAAGTTCCCAGAAGTAGTACATGGAGGAGCTGAGATTTGAACTCAAGGAGTCTGGCTCCAGACTTCATGCTAATAACCAATATACCCCACTTTACCCCTTGTGGAAAATGGACTCTTTCTACACAAACCCTCTCAGTTTTAGTTTGTGACTACTTTTCCAAAAGGAATCACCTATTATTTGAACTGGGGATAGGTATAAGAAATCTGCAGAAAAAGCTTTTACAGCTTGCACACACAGAAGAAATATCCAACAACTTGTGGTTTTCCCCCCTTTTTCCTTTCAAATTCAACTTCCAACTTTATCTCAGCCTTTGACAAGTCAACTCAAATCTGTCTCAAGTGAAACTGAAAGGTTCAAGCCACTGATGGAGAGAGAGCCGAGCGTTTTCCTTGGTAGGTTCCTCGGAATGAGAGTAGCTTGTTTTGAGCTGGTGAAAGGCACTTTGTTCTCTGATAGCCTTTCCTTCTTCCTTACTTTCTTTCAAAGATTCTCTCTCTCTCTCTCTCTCTCACTCTCTCTCTCTCTCTATTTAGAGGGCATGGACCTGTGAGGAGGGGGAAGGGGCAGAGGGAGGGAAAGAGAGATCCCAAATAAACTTTGTGCTGAGTGCAGAGCCTGGTGTGGGGCTCAATCCTGGGACCCTGAGAACATGACTTGAGCCGAAATCAAGAGTCAAGGGCTCAACAGACTGAGCCACCCAGGCACTCCTCTCCTAGAGGAAGATGACTAATGAAAAAGTGGTGCTCATGAATTGCTTCTCTATGGGGGCAGAGCTGAGGATTGGGCCACGATGAAATTTTTTTCCTGGCTTTCTTGGGATTTTGCCAATGTGGCGGGAATTTGAATCATACTAGGGAAGTAGGAGAAGGGGCTGGCCTGTAATAGTTCAAAGAAAAGGCATTGGAAGGGTAGAGGAATGAAGCCACACAGTCCAAATGTGGACACCAGTACTTCATGTGACAAGTGAATCCAGACACTATCCAAGATGTTCATTCAGAACCTTTTGCAAAAATTATGATTCTTTTACATTAGAAAAAAATATAGAGCCAGATGGTCTTACTTAAACATTAATGCTCCCCTGTTCCAGGCCTTCCTGTACTGAGCATGTTTATTGAAAGAGGAATTGTTTGTTCCAAAGGCAGTTGCTTCATAATTGCTGAGTCAGAATTAGTAGAAGTTTCTAGAAATTGAGGTTCAGATTTCATAGCCTGTTGCCGTTCCTGAGATTTCTAGTCCACTTTCTTCTCTACGTTTACATTTCTCTCTTATCCTTCTCCTACACAATATGGCATATTGGGAGGCAAGTCACCTCTGCCTCTTCTATGACAGTTGAGCAGCCCAGTGGGCTGGGGTAGGCTGGTGAGGCACTGGACATAAAGCCAGCAACTTTAGGTAATGGGGCAGTTCAGCAGGTAGGAGGCCTTCTTCTTAAAGATGTTAGGATCCCATAGCATGAGAGCTCTACCAACATGTCACTTAGACCTCCAGTACCACCCTTACTATCACCATCCCTAGTTCCTAGCCAATCCCAGATGCCCAAACCCTGTCGGGAGGTTAGAATTTAGGGCTGGGGAGTCAGAGTCTGGCCTTCTTTGAACTGTTCTTAGACTAAAAGATATTGGCCATAATATATCACCAGATGCAGGACTAGGTGGGGGAGTGGGAGGAGAGGGTGCAAGGCAGGGAGATGACTACCTTAGCACTGATACAAATAATACACTTTAACATTTGTCAGAATTCAAAAAAGGGAGTCAAAACTTGGATTTGCCTCCTTCATCAGTTTTGAGATTATTATTATATTTCTACCCCATCATCCTTCTATCATTTCCAGAGAGAAAAAATTGAAATGACTCCTCTTCTTCATGAATGAGACTTCTTTCTTTCCCTGTTTCATTCAAAGGTCGACTGTACTTCTACCCAAACTGTGCATTGCTCTATCCTCTGCCCCTTCTTCCCTTCTTTCCCATTTTGGTATTCTCCCCTCTCTGGCTTTTCCTCCTCCCTGGCCAGTCTGGCCCTGCCCTCCCCTTGATCCTGGAACTCCCCAAACCCCTCTCTTTGTCCCCCTTTCAGTCCTTATTTTCACAGATTAACATATTATAGGTATTAACTGGCAACCACCCTGAAGGGAGATGAGGCAGTGAGAGGGAAAGAAGTATTACTGCCAAGTTTTGACTAATTCCTGCTGCCAAGACTGTGGCATTTGCCACGGCTGTGAAATTGCAATAAACAAGGGGCTGCGCTTATATTTCTAACCTTTCCTCTGTTGGTGCTGAAGACATGAACTGAATGGTGAAAACCAGGCCATCACCTTCTAAATGTATTACAGATTCTTTTGAAAGAGAATTGAGGGAAGCTCACATTGGGCTGGGGTGGGCGCAGGACCGGGAAGGAAGTTCCTAATAATAGAGCTGAAAAAGAGTAATTTATTAAAAGAAATTTAACATCCCAGTAATTCAGTAATAAGCTGACCTGAAAGTGAGGTATTAATTTTCTAAGAATTAACCTGAAGTATATATCTGCATTTATATATCCCTCACATAAGCATATCCCTCATAACTATAGAAGAAGATGTTTTTAAAAAACACCCTTTGGGGGCACCTGGGTGGCTCAGTTGGTTAAGCGTGTGCCTTTGGTTCAGGTCATGATTCTAGGGTCCTGGGATTGAATCCCACATCAGGCTCTCTGCTCAGCGGAGAGCCTGCTTTTCCCTCTCCCTCTACCACCCACTCATGCTTGTTCTCTCTCTCTCTGGTGCTCTCTCTCAAATAAATAAATAAATAAATAAATAAAATCTTTGTTGTTGTTGTTGTTGTTGTTAAGAATTTATTTGAGAGAGAGACTGAGTGAGTGAGAGAGAATGGGGGTGGGGATGGGAGAGCCAGAGGGAGAAACAGACTCCCCGCTGAGCAGGGAGACCCATGCAGGACTTGATCCCTGGACCCTGGGATCATGACCTTAGCTGAAGGCAGACGCTTAACTGACTGAGCCACACAGGTGTCCCTGAGGAAATATAATCTTAAAAAAACAAAAACAAACACAAAAACGCCCTTCGTTGTTTTAAGAGAGATGAAGAGTTGGGAATGGAGAAGATGAACGGTTGTCAAGTGAAGATTAGAACAGCCTGTGGCGTCATTCCCTCCTGACCTGGCAGCTGCAAGTTCTCTGTTGCCATTCATAGGTCAACAGTATTCATTAAGCAGATGTTCTTTTCAGAGTCAGAAGGTACTTGGTAGTTGAAGGAAAAGACCATGTCTATATGCAAATATTCTATAGCTTCTAGCCAGGTAGCACGTAATACATGTAGCATATGTGGGCTCTGGCTCTGTGCTAATGTCTGCACATACTCTCTTATTCCAGCCTCAGGCCAACACTACGAGGAAAAGAAATAATCACCCCACCCTAGAAACAGGGACAAAGGAGCCCCTGGATGGCTCAGTCAGTTAGGAATCTGCCTTCAGCTCAGGTCATGATCCTAGGGTCCTGGGATTGAGCCACAAGTTGGGCTCCTTGGGCAGCAGGGAGTCTGCTTCTCCCTCTCCCTCTGCCTGTCATTCTCCCTGCTTATGTTCTCTCCTTCTCCCTCTGTTAAATAAATAAAATCATTAAAAAAAAAATAGGGGGCACTTGGGTGGCTCAGTGGGTTAAGCCTCTGCCTTCGGCTCAGGTCATGGTCTTGGGGTCCTGGGATCAAGCCCCACATCGGGCTCTCTGCTCAGCCGGGAACCTGCTTTCCTCTCTCTCTCTCTCCCTACTTGGGATCTCTGTTTGTCAAATGAATTAAAAAAAAGAAAAGAAAAGAAAACAGGGGCATAGAAGCCTAGAGAGGTTAGGTAAAATGCCAAAGTCACAGAAATATCCAGGTTTCCAATAAATGTCTTTAAACTTTTTAATCTTTCATTTTTCTTTAAGTTATTATAAAGGTAGTCCATGCCTGGGTCAGCAGCAAGCCATCTGGAGCCATCATTAAGGGCTGGTGAACAGGTTGGCTCTGCTGTCTTGCTCCTGTGGCTTCCATCTCCAGGTCCACAGTGGAGCCTCATGTTTACATTTTACCAGCCCTCAAGAAGAAGAGTAGGGGATCTAAGCCAACTGAATTTTTCTTGAAGAACCAGAAGTTGAGCTCTGGCCATGCTTGGAAGCACTCATATCCCTTTTGCCCAAACTTAGTTTCACACCACACCTAGCTTCAGGGGAGACTGGGGAATACAGTTTCTAGCTGAGAAGCTGTGAGCCGAGCTAAAGCAGTGGTGTGTGTTGTGCTGGGAGCTGTCGGGGTGTTCTCAGTTGCTAAAGGAAGGAGACTGTGGGGAGAGAGAGAGGTCAGGCAGTTAGCAGGCAATTAACAGACTATCAGAGTGATAGCCTGAAATTTTGCCCTTAAAATAAAAGAGAGCTGTTAGATAGTATAAGGAAGGTTTTAGAAGAAGTCTGTAAGGGACTTGGTCAGTTTTCAAGCTGTATATAAACATCCATGAAATATTATTCAAGGAGGTCAAGGACCTCTACTTGGGCCTGATTCTAGCACTAATAGCTCTGTGACCTTGGATACATTGCCAGTAATTAGTTTCTCTCAGCCTATTTTCTCATCAGTGATTTTGTCCTGATATTATCAGCCCCAACTGTTGATAAGGATAAGGATTAAATGTAATATCCATAGACAGATCTTGGCACAGAGTACTTGCTCAAAATTATAGCTCTTTATTACTGTCCAGTCAATACGCTTTCCACACTCTTTGATACACAGGAGGAGAAAGGAGGCAGAAGTAGGGTTTGGCAAGAGGGGCATTTGTGTACAAATGAGAGCCACCAGAAAGGAACTAGAGTAGCAGAATAGTTGGGACTTCCAAAAAACAAAATATATTTATATCCTAAATTAACAGTAACTATTAGTAAGTTCAATCAGAGCTAGCAAGGTATTATATCTTTTCTTGGTATTCTGCTTTTGTTTTGTTTTGTTTTGTTTTTTTTGAAGATCTAATTAATTGATTTGAGAGAAAGAAAGCACGTGCACGATCTGGGGTAGGGGTAGAGGGAGAAGCAAACTCCCCACAGAGTGAGGAGCCTGACTAGAGGCTGGTCCCAGGATGCTGAGATCATGACCTGAGCAGAAGTCAGACCCTTAACCAACTGAGCCACCCAGGCACCCACCCCAGTATTTTGTTTTTTTATCTGAGAACATCTTTGTTTTGTCTTTATTCCTGAAGAATATTTTTGCTGGATATAGAATTGAGTGTCTTTCAGAGCTTTAAATATTTCTTTTGGCCTCTTGTTTCTGACAAGAAGTCAGCCTTAATTCTTATTGCTGTTTCCTAGTGTGTAATGTGTTACTTTTCTCGAGCTGCTTTCAGGGTTTTTTCTTTATCTTTTCTCAGAAGTTTGTCTATGATGTACATAGAGTATAATTTTTTTTTAATTTATCCATCTTACGGTATGTTAAGTTTCTTGCATCTGAAAATCAGTTTTTCATAGATTTTGGCAATTTTGGTCATTTCTTCAAAAAATTTTTTCTGCCCCATTCTCTTTCTCCTCAGCTTTTGGGACTCCAGTTTCACATGTGCTAAACTTTCTGATATTGTCCCACAGATCCCTGAGGATCTGTTCATGTTTTTCACTTTTTTTCCTTCTCTGTTCTTCACAATGAATAATTTCTATTGATTGGTCTTCAAATTCACTGACTCTTTCCCCTTTGTCACCTCTATTCTTCTATTAAGTCCAACCAATGAATTTTTATTTTAGATATTTTATTTCTCATTCTTAGGCCATCCATTTGATTCATTTTTTTTTTATAGATTCCATTTCCCTACTGAGACTTTTTTTTGAGAGAGAGAGAGAGAGAACACACATGTATGCAAGCTGAGGTGGGGGGTAGGGATAGAGGGAGAGGGAAAGAGAATCCTAAGCAGACTCCACATTGGGTGATACAGGGCTGATCTCAGGACCCCGAGATCATCACCAGAGCTGAAATCAAGAGTCAGATGCTTAACTGACCTGAGCCACACAGGTGCCTCTCACTGAGATTTCTTTTTTGTTCATTCATTAAAAGCTTTTTTATCTTTATGTCCTTGAGTATAGTTACAACAGTTGTTTTTTTTTTTTTTTAACTCTTTGCTAATTTCAAAACGTGGGTCATCTTTGGGTTGATCTTCATTGATTCCATCTCCTCCTGGTCACATTTTCTAAGATATTTAGACATTAGGGTGGTATCCTGGACATTGAAAGATATATATAAAGACCGTGGACCCTGTGAGTCTGTTTTATCCTTCTGAAAGTTATTGGTTTTTGTTTTGTTTTGTTTTGTTTTTGGTGGTGGTGTTGTTTTTAAAGATTTTATTTATTTGAGAGAGAGAGACATAGTGAGAGAGGGAACACAAACAGGGGAGTGGGAGAGGGAGAAGCAGGCTTCCAGCTGAGTAAGGAGCCCGGTGCTGTGGGGCTCGATCCCAGGATGCTGGGATCATGACCGGAGCCGAAGGCAGCTGCTTAACAACTGAGTCACGAAGGCACCCCTATAGTTTTGTTTTTAATAAAACAGCAGCTAACTTGCTTGGCCAGCAACTGAAGTCTCATTTAACACTTTCAGTCTCACCTGGGCTGCTTGGAGTCTGCCCTATGTGTAAATAGTTCAGTGATCATCTAGGGACCTGGCAAAATTTGGAACTCTCTCTCTGGCTCTCCCTTTTTGGGGCATCTCCCATTTCACTTTTAGACTGCTATGGTAGCTCTGAACTCCTTCCTCTTATTCTTTAAGCCAGTAGGACTTCAGATCTTCTGTCCTTGTGTTAGCTGCTCTGCTCAGCGCGGACTAGGGCTTGCCCTTAGGTAAATAGCTATAAAAAATGAAAAAGTCATCCAGTACCTTTCTTTCCTTCAATTGTTGGCTCCATTCCAGTGTCTGCTTTTGGTTGTTCTCTGGTGCCTTTAGGTATTTGTTTATTTATATCTTATACAGTATTTATAGTTGTTATATATGGTTCAAAGAAAACAAGAGGCTTGGTCCAATAAGGGTTTCTCTTCCATTATCAGAAACTAAAGTTCTTTCTACGTTGTCCCAGTAAGATACAAATAACTGTGGTGGATTAAAGAAGTTTAGATACTTTAAAACCCTTCTTATTCTCTGGAATAAAACCCTTTAAAACCCTTCCTTTTTCTGGAGTCTGTGTGGAGTCTTCTTTGACCAATAGAATATGATGGAACCCGCACTGTATTGGTTTGGGTCAACATTTACGTAAGAGAATTTGTATCTTCTGGTTTCTGTTCATGAGCATACTTTTTCCTAGAGCCCTCAGTTGCCATGTGGGAAATATGACTTGTCTTGAGGCTTCCATACCATGGGCAAGCCAAACTAACTAGATGGAGAGGGTATGTGGAGAAACATTCAGTTATGTATCTTGAAGGAAAGGAAGGAGGGAGAAAGAGACAGAGACCCAAACAGCCACCAGCTTTCCATCTCCTAGTCTCTTCAGTTACCTGGCTGAGTTCTTAGGCATCATAATGAAGAGAAGAGCCATCCTCATTGTTCTGTCTAAATTCCTTGTTCTGAATTCCTTCCTGCAAAATCATATATAATACTAAGAATAAATTATTGTTTTAAGCCACTAAGTTTTAGAGTAGTTTGTTACATAGCAGTAGTTAACCAGAATATTGACAAGTTCATATTAGTTTCAATAATGAATAAAGTTTTTTATAGAAAAGATTCAACTTCCTACATTACATCTAAGACATTAGTGTTCACAGACAGAGTAAATCTACATGTTGAATCTTCATGACCCTATTTTTTCCCCGGAGAAAATAACTAGGCATTAGGGGTTATACTTTTCAAATCAACTTATTATTGTGGCAAAAGCAATGTGGCAAATGTGCCATATTGATAGATGAAGAAACTGAGAAGCAGTTTAACCAAGGATAAGTGACTAGACTGGGGTCACCATGGCAGTGTTAAGATTTGAATTGAGTGTTCCCAAATTCACTGCTTAGTTCAGAGAACATATTGACTGATTATTGATTGTTTCTGACAAGTTAGATCAATAAGTGTAGATGAATTCAAAATACCTACTATTATCCAATTGTGAGTCTTAAAAGGAAAATCAAATAGAAGACTTTGGGTCTTCTTTTTTGCACTTATCCTGTTAACATCAATTAGACTGTGTCCTGCCATGATATTCTAATTTTTAGCACAAGGAGAAAATGAATTGATTTCAGGGTTGATATCACTTAACATTTAAAAGGAAATACTTCTATTGAAAATATGGGCACCTTAACCATACAATAAATGACTTGACATTTGTGAGAGCAAAATAGTCAATATAAGCAGAATTTTCATATTGAAAAATAAATCATTAACCTAGATAATTCTAAGTTCAATTTCAAAAAACTTGAATATGTCATTAATATATTTTTCTTTCTACTTTCTCTTGATTAAGGCAGCCTCTATCACAGAGTAGTTGACTGCTTTCCCAAATATCTCTGACTCCCAGGTAAACTAACAGTCTACCTTCTTCCCTCCCTCCTCACTGTTTTAGTACAAAGAGGTAGGAATCTTTCCCATAATGAGCAGGATCAATTTGGAGACACAGGTTCCATCATGTATCTTGATGTAGTGAGTAAACATCAGACCCTTACAGGAGCATTCTGTGAAAGGCTATGTTCTCTCTTTTAAGATCCTTGACAATAGAAATGAAACCAGGCTGGGAATTAATTTATAGTGTCCACTCCCAAATTACCATGTTACCATGTTAATTTTTTATGTTTCCCCATTAACAGGTAAAATCTCATTCTCCTCCCCTTAAATATGAGTTGGCATTGGTCCCTCATTTTATTTTTTTTTAAAGATTTTATTTATTTATTTGACAGACAGAGATCACAAGTAGGCAGAGAGGCAGGCAGAGAGAGAGGAGGAAGCAGGCTCCCTGCTGAGCAGAGAGCCCAATGTGGGGCTCGACCCCAGGACCTTGGGATCATGACCAGAAGGCAGAGGCTTTAACCCACTGAGCCACCCAGGCGTCCCTGGTCCCTCATTTTAAATGAATAGAACTTAACAGAAGTGACTCTTTGTGACTTCTGAAGTTAGCTTGGAAAAGAAGCACATGTGGTTCACTCTGCTTGGAATGCTCAGCCCACCCTCACCAGTTAGATAACTCTTACTGACCAAAGAGCTGGGACATACAAAGTGAGCGTGTGTGTGTGTGTGTACACACATGTGTGCGTGCAGATGTGCATGTTTGATATTAGAGCAAAACCACTTGGAGCACTGTATTCTATAGGTCCTAGTGATCTTTTCAAAGACCTGAATTCACCAAATTTTCTACTCAAGAACGTACATCATTGAATAGCCTCTGCTATTTCTTCTCTACTCCGGCCTCATCTTCAGCTTTAGACTCAACTCTTGGAGTGAAGGAGGTGCTAGGGAGGAGTAAGAGATAGGGTCTGTTCAAAACAAACCCAGTGTTAATCTCCCAAAGGATGAATCCCCTTTTAATCATTGACTTCTTGAAAAAAGAGTCTCTAGCTCCTGCTCTCTGAAATGAACCTGACTGAAGGACATGAATACTTTCTTTACAGCCCAGAAGCATTGAAAAATAGTGCATATTTAGTTGCCAAAAAAGTCCAAAATTCCCTAGCATGTTTGGAAACTAGAAATTTGGATGGATAAAAAGGGAAATAGAAGAGAACTCAGCATTTTAATGGCCATAAAGACAGTGTAAGAGCCCTCATTTGGGATGCTTAAGAACAGGGATTGAATATAAATCCGGGGAATTATCCAGGTTCTTTGTGAGGATTGGCAAGGCCCCATTTGGAATACTATGCACAATTCCAGTCACCTTATTATAAAAGGATATTATAGAAATGGAGAAGGTACAACAGAGGGCACGAGAACCACATGGGGATTTAAGGATCTTAGCTAATCAGAGTGGTATTCTTTGGCAAAGGAGAGATTAAGTGGGAACTCATTAAAGTATAGACAATTCTGAAGGGAATAGAGAGGATAATTGTTTCAAGGCTATTTGAGTTAGTGTCAAATACAAGAACAAGGGGTTAGTAACTTAAGCTAAGAAAGTGAATTTAGACAGGCATTTTCTGAATTGAGTGTAAACGATATAAAACAAAGGACTGAGGATGATAAAAATAAGACAGATTTTTTCAGAGGCAGAAACATGTAATTTTTCCAATTTGGTTCATTTGCATTAAATAATGAGTGATTTTTTTTCTTTTTCACTTTGAACAGTTATATTTTATCAGCAGTGTTAAAAAGTGCTAGAGGGGCAATTTATAATTTTAAGGGCTCTACAGGAGAAATTGCTAGCCCCAGAGAAAGAACAGTTTAGGAAGAAAGTTTAGAGCTTCTGGGCTTTTCTCTGCCTCTAAAAGGTCATAGGTTTCTCACCTGAACCTGCCACAATACCATGTTACTGTTCAATTTTGCACTACTTCCAGTCCTGATGAAATTCTACATTTGTTCCGGCTATCACATGTCCAAAACAATAATTTCCAGTATGATAGATGCTATTTTACTTAAGTAAATATCTGGGGGGAGGGAGGAAATAATTATATAGTACATTAAAAAATATTGTCTATAAGTAGTGGTTTGTTTCATCCTGATCTTAAGAGTTGCATGCAGTTCAGATGACATTTAGGAAGCACCAGCTTTGTGCGAGGCACGGCAGAAGATTCAGTGCCTGCATATAAAGTAGCTGAGATGTATTTGCTGAATGGACACCATCCTTACCCTCAGTGAACTTGGGTGACATCATGGCAATGGTACCAAAAATGAGGGAATAACATCATAGTGGGTAACAGAGGAGGAATCATTTGAGCTGTAGGTAACAGGGTAGTGATTAAGAGACAGGCTTTGTGGGGTGCCTCAGTGGCTCTATCTGTTGAGCATCTGACTCTTGATTACATCTCAGATCATGATCTCAGGGTCCTGAGATTGAGCCCTGTGTTGAGTTCTACCCTGGGAAGGGAGCCGGCTTGGGATTCTCTCCCTCCTTCTGCCCCTCCCCCTGGCTTGTGCTCCTTCTCTTTCTCTTTCTTTAAAAAAGGGGGTGGGGAGAGAGATAGGCATTGGGGTCAATTTGAAACTCTGCTCTACCTCTGGCTGTGTCATTTTGGGCAATTTACTTCTCTGCCCTTCAGTTTCTTCATTTATAAAACGAAGGTGTTAGGACTCCCCTCTTGGAGTTTGAGTGAGGATTGTAGAGAATTGATACATGTAAATTACAGATCACTAGAACATAGTGGGCGCTAAAAAATGGCAGCTGCAGTTATGAGGCTAAAGAACAAATGGACAAAGAGCACAGTGTAGGAAGCAGATTTATCTAATGTGTTTAGCAGGTTCATGGATGGAAGAGGGGTGTTACTTTAATTCTCTAAACTTCTGTTTCTTCATCTGCAGAAAGGGGATAATAGTACCTATCTCATAGTGTTGTTTTATGTAACATAAAGTGCTTAAGCATAGTGACTTGGCATCAGTAAGTACACAATAAGCGTTAACTGCTTTGTTATTCTTCCATCCTGCTTCAATAAGAAATGGCAAGCAGTCCTGGTGTTGAATTAGCTTTGTCCCTTTTTCTGTGTTTTGTCTATCTTTTAAAAGGAAAAGGTAAGTGGTTCAGCCAGCAAAATCACATTTATTCAAGAATAGCAGAAAAATTGCTATTTGGGACAAGCAAACTATGGGGAACCATAGGCAAGTCTGGAGAACAAAGGAGGAGACTGTCCCTTCATAGAGGAAAGGGGAATTGGGTGAGTTGGTTTTGAACAAAAGTTCACCAGAGGAAAATGAGAGTGTGAAGTGATGGTGACTTCTTAATTGGCTGCAGGCGAGGGTAGCTTGCTTTTGCTGGACCAAGAAGAAATCTTCCTTCTTCCTGCTGGACTATGCAAACTGCAGTGAGTGGTACGTTAGTGCAAGAGCCCTGCCTTCGTGGCTTCCCACCTCCAATCTCCAGTCAGTTTTCCTTGACATGCTGTCCAAGTTTTTACAAAATGACTGGGAAAAGAACTAGCTTTTTTGCCCACCACCATCTGCTTCCGTAACTGCTATTCTTCTTATATGTTACTAAACAACAATGAAGTCTTCCTGCAGAGTTTCAATCTCTCAGTTGTGAGGGACATTAAAATTAAGTAGTGCAGACTTACATGCTACTATATACCCGGTAACAATTCATGGGAGGCAAGTTGTTTTGTTTTTTTTCCTATAGATTGTAATCTCTAGCATGGATATTCTGGCGGGAGAGCATCCTTATTTCATTAAGAGGTAGAAAAATTTTTTAAAAATTAAAAATTTAAAAAATGATAGAAAAATAGTGATATGATTCTATCATTCCTTTTGCATTTGTTAACTATAATTATTCTACGAAGAACTTGGCCTTAACAACTATTTGGTTACCTTGAGGTATTATTGGAACAGAAAAGGCAGGAAGAATGTTGATTCTTTTCGGTTTCTAGACTGTGAGTTGTTTTCCAGGCGTCATCCAAAGTTATCAATTATTTTTAATTTTTTTGCACTTATAGATTTTAATATTTTTGATGTATTCCAATACATTATACTTATTATTCTTTTTGATGCTCAGATTCTTTCACCTTTAAGAAGTGGGAATCTGGGGCACCTGGGTGGCTCAGTGGGTTAAAGCCTCTGCCTTCAGCTCAGGTCATGATCCCAGGGTCCTGGGATCGAGCCCCGCATCGGGCTCTCTGCTCTGCAGGGAGCCTGCTTCCTCCTCTCTCTCTCTCTGCCTACCTCTCTGCCTGCTTGTGATCTCTCTCTGTCAAATAAATAAATAAAATCTTTAAAAAAAAAAAAAAAGAAGTGGGAATCCCTTTCAGCTGGCTCCGATGTCTTTTGAGATGAACTTGATTGCCTTCAATTGTTTTCTTGCTTTCTGGTATGACAAGGTATGTCATGCTCACCCTGTACAGTCTTAGAATCAATCACATCTCCAAGGAGCACTGATTGCTTTTAGTAGGAAATTGCATTTAAAAACACAGTCTGGGGGCTTCTGGGTGGCTTAATGGTTAAGCATTCAACCCTTGATCTCAACTCAGGTTTTGATCTCTGAATCATGAGTTCAAGCCCCATTTTGGAGTATAGTTTTAAAAAAAGCAGGGGGCGTCTGGGTGGCTCAGTCAGTTAAGCTGCTGCCTTCAGCTCAGGTCATGATCCTAGTGTCCTAGTATTGAGCCCCACATTGGTTTCCCTTATCAGTCAAGAGCCTGCTTCTCCCTCTTTCACTCCCCTTGCTTGTGTTCTCTCTTTTGCAAATAAATAAGTAAAATCTTTAAAAAAAAAAAAAAAGAAAGAAAAGAAAAGGGGCGCCTGAGTGGCTCAGTGGGTTAAAGCTGCTGCCTTCGGCTCAGGTCATGATCCCAGTGTCCTGGGATCGAGCCCCGCATCGGGGGTCTCTGCTCAGCAGGGAGCCTGCTTCCCTTCCTCTCTCTCTGCCTGCCTCTCTGCCTACTTGTGATCTCTTTCTCTGTCAAATAAATAAATAAAATCTTAAAAAAAAGAAAGAAAATAAAAGAAAGAAGATTAGTAAAATAAAATAAAATAATAATAATAAAAACACAATCTGGGGGCGCCTGGGTGGCTCAGTGGGTTAAAGCCTCTGCCTTCGGCTCAGGTTGTGATCCCAGGGTCCTGGGATTGAGCCCTGTATCGGGCTCTCTGCTCAGCGGGGAGCCTGCTTCCTCCTCTCTCTGCCTGCCTCTCTGCCTACTTGTG
>PJEN01024330.1:0-18250 GCA_004024605.1 Pteronura brasiliensis
AATTAAAACCACATTGAGATATCACCTTACACCAGTTAGAATGGCCAAAATTAGCAAGACAGGAAACAACATGTGTTGGAGGGGATGTGGAGAAAGGGGAACCCTCTTACACTGTTGGTGGGAATGCAAGTTGGTGCAGCCTCTTTGGAGAACAGTGTGGAGATTCCTCAAGAAATTAAAAATAGAGCTTCCCTATGATCCCAGGATAAATTTAATTGAGCTGTCATCTATCTTCCCGTGCTCCTCTTATTTTTATTTTTATTTTTATTTTGGGTCTGGCTGCTTGTGCTTCCTTGTGTGGTGGGTGTGAAAGGGGCTCCTCCTGTTTGTGGAGGGAGGGGTGGCTTTCCTGGGTTCAAGGAGGCTGCTGCTGCTTTCTTGCCAGGATGACAGAGTTCTTTGCCGCCTTTCGTTTTTGTGGACTGCTGGGTGGAGGTTCTGTGGAGCCCAGGGGGCCTGCAGGGACTTGGGATGAAGCTCATCCTGGTGGCTGTGAAGTGTCCCCACAGCTTCCTGTCACCTGCTGCATGTGATCTCTGGCTGCTTTGCTAGGCTGTGTTCTGTTTTCCAATTTTTTCCCTACTTAGTCTTAACTTTTGTTTAGGACCAAACACCTGTGCTACCTGTGCTGTCCCTAGTGTTTCTCGAGGCTGAGAAAAGGACACCTTGTTTCTTCTAGATGTCTTTTTTATTCTTAAAATGAGGGGGGAAACACCTGATTTAGGACACATAGTCTTAATGTGTCTGTCACGTGATGAAAAAGAATTGGTTTTATTTGTGAGAATTTTAAATAAAGATCTTGTTCATGAAATTAAAAGTTTCTAATTATTTCTGTTTATACCCAGTGAAGTATCTGTGAGGAAAGACAGACACACACACGCCTGGTTTCTCCCAGTGAAGTTATTTACAATCTCAGATTCCTTGAGATTTAAACTATCTCGTTCAGTTTGGAATGAATGTAAATTAATTACTTACTGTTAAGAGAGATTAGTTTTCTAGAGTTATAAAAGTGAAGTCGAATGTCCTTGGTAAACTGAACTGTCTTCTCCCTGTAGTAAAGTCTCATGCTCACACAGGTTGCATTGTGCGGGGTTCTTTGTAGTGACTGATACACACCTACTCCAGGGACATTTTTTGATAAAGGAACGGTATTTTAAAGGATTTGATGTGGTGGGAATTCGTGTGTGTGTGTGTGTGTGTGTGTGTGTGTGTGTGGTAGAGAATTTGAACTTTTGTTCTGTCCAAGTCTGCAGGATTAAGTTGGCTCCATTTTGTAAAGGCGGAATCAATTAAACCTAGATCAGTTTGGCTTCTTGGAGATGCAGAGTATATTGTTACCATTCTGAGAAAGTAGTTTCTCAGAATTGTGGAATTGTGGCTTCACTTTAAGGTGCAGCACCTTATTTTGAGGTACTTTCTTTTTTCATTTCAATGAGCTCATGATCTCAGTTTTGTAAAGTAGAGAGGTTCTTGACATGAGGCTGTTTTTTGTGGATGCATTTGTTTGTGGAATGACCCAGTGTCCTTTCTTGCTGCAATCTTTATCCTTAGGGACGACATTTTTGCAATGTGTCTGAAGACTTCCAGTTAAAATGTCCAACATAAAGTTTGGCTGACAACTGTGGTTTCAAGACTTTAAAGAAATACAGTACATTAATGTACTAGTTCCTAGTACATCATATACCCTATTTGTTTGCTACTTAAAGAAAAATTCTACTTAGAAAAAAATGGCCTCTTGATCTGAAAGACAGGAATTAGCCAAGATCAAGAACCATTCACAGGAAGTGAATGCGCATTATTGTTGTATTTTTATTTGCATATTTCTGTAATAGCCTTGCTTTTCACATATGTTGTCTTCAAGCGATAATAAAGATGTTCTTTTTTACATACAAAGATGATACCACTGATCTGGATTTCCAGCCTGTGGCATCATCACTTTGGCTGGTTACTTAGCCTGTCTTTGAACTTCGTTTCTTTACTCTGCCAGATGGGTATGGTAATGTCTGCCTTGTAAAGGTTATTGCAAGTCTAATGTATAAACTGCTTCAGCTTGCAGCAGGCATGTAAGTTTCCTCTCCTCTTACTTGCCTCCCATCATGAATAGGCTAGGACAAGTTACTTTGGTAGGTACTTTCCCACAACACCCTTTATATTTTGATAATTGCTATTAATTTGTCCTCTCTTTCTAAAAATTGTCTGTGTTTAAGACTACTGGCTGAGAGAAATGCAATGAACTGTGGAAAGTACAGTATTTCTCGTTCATAGTAATGGCTCCAGTTAGAACTTGCTTAGCTACTTTAATCTAGCTCCATTTTGTAGATTGGCCTGATATTATTAACCTTACTTTACAAGGGGGGATTCTGAGGCCCAGACAGACCTTACAAGGGGCCAAGCAATGGACTATGTGGTCTATATGCATTGTGTTAATTACAGGTAGACCAAAGAGCTATTAGGTCCCCTGGCTTCCAATTCTGCCTGTATTGTTGAAATCATCAATGGGAAAGTAAGTGAGTCAACAAAACAAAACAGAAACTAAAAAAAAATCTGTGTATTGCCATCTTGCTCCAGCAAAGATCCCATGCTTAATTAAAAGTTGAGTCCCTCCTATACATCCCCATCTAGAAATGGTATTGATGTAGCAAGAAGAATGATGTACCAGTAAGCATATAGTATAGTATGTGATTAGATAGTAGCTTCTATGTTAGACTCTGTTATAGAATTTCAAGGGGTCAAAAATGCTCATTAAGAGTGGCACAAACAGAAGGGCCTTTTGAGGAAGGTTTTCCTCATGCTGGTTCTTGAAGGATAGCTAGAGTACTGAGCCACATGTTTAACTTAAATTTTTTTAGTAGTCACATTTAAAAAAGAAGAAAGAGGTGAAATTAGTTTTAATAATACATCTTATTTAATCCCACAGATCTAATCTGTATTATGTCAACAGGTAACCAATATAAAATGTTACTATATTAATGTTCTGTTTTTCATATCAAGTCTTTGAAATCCAGTGTGTGTTGTACACTTCTAGCATGTCTCCTTTCAAACTAGCTGCATTTTAAGAGCTCAGGAGCTCTATGTGGCTAGTGGCTACATACCGGACAGAGCAAGGTTAGCTTTTGGGAAGTGCAACGGGAATGTAGTTCCAAGCAAGGGGAGATGGAAGCTGGTAGTAGAAATACACATGGCAATGATGTAGAAAGGTGAGGAACACCAGCCTGCTCCTTCTTCCTGTCCAATGAGAGGGTCACAAGGTGATGTTGGTCATGAGACAGAGTGCTAGAATTCTTGCCTTGGGGGTGTTCACAATGTCAGAGGCATGACTGGAGTGTTATGTAGGTCAGGGGTAGAGACAGTACAGTAAGTTGGACTGGGAGATCTTGGTGGGGGGAGAGGAGTGGTGGCTTGACTGGCAAAAGCTGAGGCAGTTTGGGGACAGTTCAGAAAATGTCTTGTTTGTCTGAGTTGGAAGCTCCTACTTTACCTTGCAGGTGAGAGGCCCTCTTGAAGAACTCTTAGTAGGTCACATAATAAGATTTGAGAGCTGCCTGGCTGTCAGCAGGGCCAGGAAAATGGAATAGGAGGTGATGGGAGGGGTGACACTGCTGGCAGGAAAGGAAGAGACAAATGACAAGGTTGTGAAATAAGATACTTCATGAATGGAGAGTAGGGTGGAATTTCAAAGGACCAATGCAGGGGGAACTAGTGATTCTCTCAGTGAAGTAATGGACCAGGTTTGTAGAAGCCAGGCGAGAAATGATCAGTCTGAAGCAGAAGAAATCTGTAATAAGAGACCATAATCAAGGCAAATCAAGTGATATCAGGGCTTGGGCCAAATATTTGGAACCAGAGAGGAGAGAACAGTCTCTCACAAATGCTATCTATATATTGACAGAGTAAAATGGACCATTTTGGTATATTTCCTTTTAAGCATCTGTTGGTTTAGGAAAGGACAAGTTCACTTACAATTTTAATGTTGCCATTTAAACTTATTAGCATTTTCCTCTCGTGTTTTTCCTCTCATTTTTATTAACTATAAGCATTTGTTGAAACTGTGTACCGTAAGTTAGCTTACCATTTCCTGAATAGTTAAATTGTTTCCTTCCTTCCTCCCTCCCTCCCTCTCTTTCTTTCTTTCTTCTTTTTTTCTCTGATCTAAATAATACTGCTCTAAACATCTTGGGAAGAAGCTTTTTCTCTATTTTGTGTTATCTCCTTATTATTATAAAAATAAATAAAAATTTAAAAAAAACTCCTTTTGTGTTTTCCTGTTCATTGGCCTCTCTGTGCCCTTGGAGGGCCTAGTCGGTTGTAAAATGTTTGCATGGACATTAGTGCCAGAGGACATTCTACAACCAGAGCAAAGCCTGAGGTATAATTTTAGGCTCTTCAGGCAGTCTTCGTTTGGTCTCTCTCATTTAACCTTGTTTGAAACGAAGTCATCTTGCCATAATGCTCCCTTTGCTAATTTCTCATCAATTACTAACGTTTTATATCTGTAACCTCTGGAACATGAGATGAGCTTTGGACACAAAAACGTGTATCACAAATACACCAATCCCTGCCTCTAGCGCTCGGGGATGTCTGGACTTCTGATGAGAGAAGTATGAACCGAGGATAAAAGTCTGGTTGAGGGGCGCCTGGGTGGCTCAGTTGGTTAAGCCTCTGCCTTCGGCTCAGGTCATGATCTCAGGGTCCTGGGATCCAGCCCCACATCGGACTCTCGGCTCAGCAGGGAGCCTGCTTCCCCCTCTCTCTCTGCCTGCCTCTCTGCCTACTTGTGATCTCTGTCTGTCAAACAAATAAATAAAATCTTTAAAAAAAAAAAAAAAAGTCCGATGGAGCTCAGATGTTTTGTTTGGGACAACTGAAAAAGGCTGACTTCCTCCTTTTATTCTGGGAAGAGAGCTAATTGATAGGTCCAGAATACTTGGACATAAACTTTTATAATTTGTATTTTTACTTTGTGTTTTATTTGTAGTTGGGCATGAATACTTTTACTGGCTGTTTAGAGTACTGATCTCGCCATAGATAAAACTGTAGAGAATTGTTTATTTTAAAAAATTGAGTTTCAAAATAGCAAATTGACCCATTTAAATTTTAAAATTATTTTTAAAGGCAGACTATTGTACTTTAAAATTACAAATATAATAGTATATATATAATATATATTATATATAAATGTGGTATATCTATCTATATATATATATAAATGTAGACAACTATGCTGTCTTCAGATTTTTTTATTAATTATTTTTATTAACATGTAATGTATTATTTGCCCCCAAGGTACATGTTTGTGAATCATCAGGCTTACACACTTCACAGCAATCACCATATCACATATCCTCCCCAATGTCCATAACCCAACCACCCACTCCACAAAATTTTAGTTTCTTAGACATTTTTTTTAAAGATTTTATTTATTTATTTGACAGACAGAAATCACAAGTAGGCAGAGAGGCAGGCGGAGCGAGAGGAGGAAGCAGGCTCCCCGCTTAGCAGAGAGCCCGATGCGGGGCTCAATCCCAGAACCCTGAGATAACGACCTGAGCTGAAGGCAGAGGCCTTAACCCACTGAGCCACCCAGGCGCCCCCTAGACATTTTTTTTTTTAAGAGTGAGTGAATGCGTGTGTGTCTCTATGTCTGTCTGTCTGTCTGTCTGCTCGGGAGGTCTGTGTATTCAGATATTAATAAGGCATAAGCCCAGGACCTATGCCTCTTGGAGAGGTCGCCGGAGCTTCCTGAATGAGATGCAGCCTGAGGTGAGTTTGGAGTGATGAATATGGGGTTTTCCAGGGGGACAAGTTGGGGATGAAGGGACTGCAGAGAGAGGAACTTGTGTGAAGGTAAAGGTGTGGGCACCATGGAGTTAAGTGTCCAGTGGCTTTTATCCTGTGGTGTGGTAGTTCTTGGGAGCCAGGAAGACCTAAGTAGAGGGCAGGGGCCAGATCCAGTTTTGCCCCCTTGATGATTGGCCCAAGAGTCTCAGACTTTCTGAGATTTGAAGCATGAGTGCCAGGGGAGTGTGAGCTCCCACCTTTTGGATTGCAAACCCTGAGGGTGTAGCATGGGCTGCCAGCGTTAATCTTTCCCCAGCGTGGAGGGAACCTACCTCAAATGGAATCCATAATGAGAGGGAAGTGGGGCAGAGAGATGGAGGGTGAGAGGAGTGCAGCAGACCCTTTGTGAGCCGAGAGGTCCGGCTGTGTCTGTGCCATCTCTAACTCTGAGCTTCTTGGTTGCAGGTGCCAGTAACACCCTGTTTTTGCTTCAGCTAGCTTGAGTCATAGCTCTGGGTCTTGAAATGGAAAGAATACAGATTCATATGCCAGCAAGAGAGGGAGGAAATCCCAGGTCAAGGATGGGTGGATGGGTGGGTATGTGTGGGTATGCTTTTTCTATTTTTTAAGAGCTGAGCCAATTTGAGTTTATATATATGTAGAAGAAGGAACTAATGAAAAAGCAAAATTGAAGAAGCAGTGCAAAGAAGGGAAATACAACAAATGGAGAAAGGTGGGGTCTTCAATGGGGTGAAGGGTGTGGGGCAGGCGATCAGGCTTGACAAGAGGGACATCACTTCCTCTAAGGCCACTTGGAGGAACTAAGAATGGGATCCTAGATGTGGAGGGAGCTCTCATGCCATGGCTTATGTTTTCTTTGTGAAGGGGAGCATCCTCAAAATGCATTTAACTTATGCATTCAGTACTTGGAGAGAAGCCAGGAAATGAATATTTATAAAATGAGGACAGTTAGGGAGTGGGAGGAGAGTTAGGGAGTGCTCATATTGTCTGGCCTTCTACTTGGTGACCATGTGCCCCAGAGTGGCAGCATGTGGGCCCAGGGAAGTGCTGTGTTCTCAGCGGTCATCTTTCCTTCATGCCTCTCATTTGTGGGACCATCTGTCCTACTGGGTTAGGGGTAATTTTGGTCTCCATTTTTGCCTTGAATGCCACTTAAGCTCACATAAGATGTAACATGATTGAACATATTCACGTGGCACCTTGCCCTTTTGTGATATGTTTTCTCATATTCTCATCAGATCAATATGCTGCCTTAAGCTACCAGTTCAGAAGGGAATTACCTTTTAGATTCTTAGTCAAGCTTGGTTTCTTAGTTCTGAATGCCCATTTCAAGTTTTTATCTGTGATTTTTATAAAAGAGATATTTCATAACCATTTTAAAAAAAGATTTTACTTATTTATTTCACAGACAGAGATCACAAGTAGGCAG
The DNA here is from genome assembly GCA_004024605.1 of Pteronura brasiliensis. Lineage (NCBI taxonomy): Eukaryota > Metazoa > Chordata > Mammalia > Carnivora > Mustelidae > Pteronura > Pteronura brasiliensis. Next base: position 7,229 of record PJEN01024330.1, read on the forward strand.
AGAGGCAGGCAGAGAGAGAGGAAGGGAAGTAGGCTCCCTGCTGAGCAGAGAGCCCAATGTGGGGCTTGATCCCAGGACCCTGGGATCATGACCTGAGTGAAGGCAGAGGCTTTAACCCACTGAGCCACCCAGGTGCCCCTCATGACCATTTTTATGTCTTTTATATTGTTTTAGAAACTGAAACCACATCTGAAAGATATTTTCAAAGTAGTTGTAATTTTCAACAGTAAATACGTCATTTTGCTATTACAACTGTGGTTTAGCTTAAAAAGATAAGGATCCGGGCACCTGGGTGGCTCAGTGGGTTAAGCCTCTGCCTTCGGCTCAGGTCATGATCTCAGAGTCCTGGGATCGAGTCCTGCATCGGGCTCTCTGCTCCGCGGAGAACCTGCTTTCTCCTCTCTCTCTCTCTCTCTCTCTCTCTGCCTGCCTCTCTGCCTACTTGTGATCTCTCTGTCTGTCAAATAAATGAATAAAATTAAAAAAAAAGATAAGGATCCCTTTGATACTGTCTTGCGTTTGATTTTAAGTGATGGCACATATTCACTGAACGTCAACCATGGTTTCAAGGACACACAGGTACTAGTGACACTGCCTGTGCCCCACTGTGGTAGCCATGAGAATGTGCCACTCAGGCCTCTGCTGTGGGGATCATGACTGACTGATGGCTCCAGCTGCTGCCCTCGGGATTCACCAACACCTCTTAGCCAAAGCTGAGCTTCTCTTGGGCTACTTGCAGTTACTGAGCAAGTGGGAATACTACTGTGGTCCACTCATGCAAGATCCAGATGCCTCTGAAGGGTGACTCTGGCTTGAGGACTCCCCATGGGTTGGTCAAGACCTTCTTAGGACTGAGTTGGGAGTCTGAGACCCTTCCTTCCAGCCCTCCTTCCTTCCCTGTCTCTTTCACAGGGGGTCAGACCTGCACTGTGGTTCGGCCTCCCCCTGTCTTCTCAGGTCTCTCCCCTTGACCCTTCACATACAGTTCCCCCAGTAAATCTCCTACATGTGTAATCCTGTCTTGGATTACACAGGGAGCCCAAACTGACACATCGTCCCTTTTCCCCAGAAGGTGTTGTGTATCCTACCATCTAAAACTCTTCCAGGAGACAGCATGAGCACACTACATTTTCCACATAAACTTTCTTTATCCCTCTGCCCTGAAATGATATTTCCTCAGAATGCCCATGGCATTTTGAACTTCACATTTGTCATTTATGGCCTTTGGCTTTGTATCTGCTGGATCTCCCCTCCTGGATGATAAATACATTGAGAACATGAAGAGCTTCTTGTTCATCTTGATTCATTTTGGTAACAAACTTCCTTAGTTCTAGTCATAATAATTAGCATTTGATCAGCACTTTCCATGTGCCGAAATACTGAAATACTTTTACGTGAATTAACTCATGTAGTCTTCTCAAATAGGATAGATAATATTATTCCCCTCATTTTATGGACGAGATCCAGAGAGGTTAAGAAACTTGTTCAAGGTTATACAGCTGGAAGTGACAGAGGCAGGATTTGGACCCAGGCAGCTGGCTAGAGTCCCATTGTTCATTTAGCAGTTATTTTTTGTTCAGACAGAATATGTTCCAGGCACTATACACAGTGTTAGGGTTGCCAAAGCTTGCAATCCAAGTCTAGAATTAACAACTATTTAAAAAGCAAACCCCGAAATGTGATTTCCAAATAGATTAAGTCCCTGGGGTAGTAACAGCCACCTGATGTTTTGAAAAATTTCTAAAAACCTTCCTGCCCCAAAGATGATTATCACTAGCCAGATGTTCCTATCATTAAAGTAATGATTTAAGACTGAGAATTAAGGTCTCCTGAAAGAGTCCCCTGACCTTCTTCCTTGTGTACATGCACTCATGATCACACCCACCCCTCTGATCCCGAGGAGAGTAGCTATAAGAAGGACTATTTGTGTAGACAAAGGGAGAAGAGGTTGGGCAAGGAGGTTGGGGGAGAGGGGCAGCCGGACCAGAGGGCATTGGGAAGGATAGGCTTGGGAGGCTTCTTTCATGGAAACAAAATTTCAGATATGCTACTGTAAAATTTTGAATATACAGAAATCAAAACTGAGTCAGTGTATCCCCAAAAGGACTGGCGCTAACTAGTAAAAATTCTTTCAATGAGATCTTTGATAGTATTTTTAAGACAGCATGGAAGAGAGAGGAATAGATGACATATGTTGCTTCTTTACAACTTTTGAAAGGGATTAACGTGTTTTATTTCTGTACAGTCATATTTCTGGGACAAAGTGTAGACCTATATTTTCCATGGATTTTATGTCTGGTAAGAGAAGAAAGATCTGTTTGGGTTGATTAGGCTTGATGTAGTAGAGCTTATGCTGAATTTTGGGGTAGAAGTAAAATATCATCTTCTGTGTGTGTGTGTGTGTGTGTGTGTGTGTGTGTACGCATGTGTCATATTACAGCTCTTTATTTTGGAGAGAATGGTTCCATTCCTCTCTTCCTGCCCCGGATATAAATATGTACATAAGCAGACATATCATTTTAACTGAAGTAAAATGTAAATAATGGACTGGAAAAATATTTGAAATTTATAGGACAAGATAAAGTCATATTCTCAGTACATAAAGGGCCCCTATATTTTAACAGGAAAAATCAGAACACATGTTTAAATTATACATATACATATCACAAATGAAAAAATGACAAGAACCAGTGTCTTAAATGTCACTTAAGTTATCTAGGATATATAAACTTACAAATAAAAATGTGTTTACCTCTTATTTTAGCAAAGTTGCTGTTGTGTTTGATTTTTTTTTTCCCTGAATTATTCCTCCTGGTTATCTGTGTTTGCTTTCCAATACACCTCTGATAGGATTCTAATTTAGTATGATCTCTCTGGAAAGTAATTTGTTGGTGTGTGCTAATGGTCTTAAAAATGTGTATATCACTTGACTCAATTTCCTTTTCTCAGAAATGATGATAGGTATACTTAAAAGTGATTAAGAAATGCATTGCAGCATTGTTTTCACAATTGAAATGTTGTTTATTGAGGTAAATTTCACATAATATAAAATTAATCATTTTAAAGTGAACAATTCAGTGGCATCTAGAACATTTACAGTGCTGTGCAATCATCACACTTCTATCTATTTCCAGAACATTTTCATCACTCCCAGCAGAAAACCCTGTACCCATGAAGCAGTCTCTAGTTCTCTCCTCCCTCCTGCCCTGGCAACTACCTGTGTGTGTGTTTAACCAGCTGAGGGATTTTTAAAATTTAATTTAATTTCTTTTTTGCTTTGCTTTTTAGAATCATTCTGCTCCACCAGAGTGATAGTACAGTTGACCCTTGAAAAATGGGTTTGAACTACATGGGTTCACTTACATGTGGACTTTTTTTTTCTTTCATAATAACAGTATAGGATTGTAAATATATTTTCTCTTCCTTATGATTTTCTTAATTGCATGTTCTTCTCTCTAGCTTACTTTATTGTAAGAATACAGCATATCATGTGCATATTATATATATACAAAACATGTGTTTATGTTATTGGTGAGGCTTCTGGTCAACAGGCTGTTATGAGTTAAGATTTTGGGGAGTCAAAAATACAAAAAATGCAGGGTGTAGACACCGCTAGTCCCTGCATTGTTCAAGGGTTAGCTGTATATGTTGAGCATATTTGTACGAGTCAAGACTCTTGGTTGTAAGTGGCAGAAAGTCTAACTTCAAAAGGGGGGGATTTAATGATACACACTACTATTCCAGGGGTACATTTGCCTTTAAGTATGTATGACTGTTGATAGGGATGTAAGTGGAGTCCAGGAAACCCACCCATTCTCACGTCCACTCTCTTTTTTGACCTCCCTCTTGGTGAAAAATACTCCTTTCCACTCTTGGTTCTGTGTTTGTATCTTTTCTGTGCTTCTGTTTCATTGTCAGGCTGTCTCTGCCAGGTGAAGGAGAGATAGTCCCTGAAAGCTAGTGACCCTTGAGAAGAGTGTGGCCCTTTCTAGGGCCCCAGGTCTTGAGACCACACTGATTGGCTTTCCATGGGTCATGGACCCGTTCTGTAGGAGATGGGGTACTCTGATTAACTGGCCTGGATATCGTTTGCCCTGTTCCTAGAGACTGATCTCATTCCAGCTCATATATTTCTGAGAAAGTAGTTCTGGAAAAGCATTCTGATACATTCCCACACAAAACAGTACTGCTCATATCTCTGTTCATGCCCATGTGTATCACGAGAGCATTGACTTTTGTGTTGATAATCCTAGGTCATTGAGAAACTGTTACATATATTTCATAAGTTTTATTTAAGACTGTGGGAGTTATAGTGGAGGATTTATCTAATTGGAGGGAAGTAAGGGTTTCCCTTTTAGTAAATGGATTTCCCACTCTTTGAGTTCTGTGTTAGACAGTATACGTTTTTGGAAGTCATTCCACAAGTAGATACTGAGGGGTTGCTGTGGGCCAAATGAAGCTCCAGTTTCATGAGGTTTTCATTCTATTAGGTCAAATGGACAATAAACAAATGACAAGTAAGTGTATAGTTTCAGGTAATGATTATAGAAAAATGAAGCTTGATCAGGGGGTGTATATGCTAGTCTAGACAACAGGGTCAGGGAAGGCCTCTCTGAAAAGGGATTTAGAGTCAAGATCTGGGTTAAACAGTTTGGTGATTATTTATGGAAATAGTGTTCCAAACAGAGGGAACAGTAAGTGCGAAGACTCTGAATCATCAATAGGCTTGAGAATCTAATGGAAGTTAATAGAGTTGGAGGAGTTGGGGGTCAGGGAGGAAAGGGTAGGACCAGGTGGGGCTTGTAAGTCTCACTGAGGACTTGGGATTTTTTTCCTAAGGTGAGATGGGGAGCCCCAGAGGGAGGATGAGCAGGGGTGTGACCTGAGTTGTCCTTCAAGACCTTTCTTTGTAAAGAAAGCCTCTCTTATCTTTTGGCTTGCTTTATAAAAAGTCTGATCCTTGACCCCAATACTGAGCAGTGACTGGATACAGAAAAAGGAAGAGGTAAGAGAAGGAGTGGCTGTGGAAACCATGTCAGGAGCAGGTTTTGCAGAGGGTGGGCACACATGGCCTGTGTCTGTCCTTATTGTGACAGTGAGGAGTGATGAGAAGGCAGGTTGGGATCACTGCAGCCCATGGGACAGGAAAGCTAGGCTGCCATGGGCCATGTAAAGAGGCCCAAACAGCAGCCCAGGCTTGTAACAGTATGGAGGTGGGCTTGCTATATTACCCCAAATTTCAATAAGAGGCAAGAAGCAGATATATTAGACAGTACCCTTGGCATGCCTGGGTGACTCAGTCGGTTAAGCATCTGACTCTCAATTTTGGCTTAGGTCATGATCTCAGGGTCGTGGGATTGAGTCCCGTGTCAGGCTCTGTGCTGGACATGGAACCTGCATAAGTTTCTCTCTCTCCCTCTACTCCTCCACCGCTCTCTCCTTGGGTAGCACTCTCTCTCTCTCCCTCTTTAAAAAAAAAAAAAAAAAAAAGTTCCCCCTCGTGTTGACCAAAAATGGAGATAGATCTGCCAGCTGCTAAAAAAGAATGAGCATAGGAAAGCATTGAATCATCAGGTTAGTATTAATTCATCTATATAAATGATTGCAAAGAGAAGCCAATGGTTGTCTTCATTTCAGGAACCCGCTAAATTAGGGCCCCATTTGTACTTTATATTGTGTTTCTTATGGAAAGACCTGAGGGAGTCTTGATCTCTGGCTCAGTAACCTGAAAGACCTGATTTTTTTAAACCAGTGTTGCCAGCTGAGAGTGTGCTGATTCAGATTCTGTTCTGGTGGCTGCTTGTTGGTGCCAGGTTTACCCAGAATGAGGAAATGTGACTGAATATATGCTAAGGTCACCAGGTCTTATAAATGAACCTTATCATGACTGGAAATGTCATCACCTTTTCCATGCAGGGGTGTCACACATGTGCTTGTTCCTAAGTCAGTGCCAGTTATTGAGTGTCTGGGTAGAGATAATTTCTTTCTGCCTGACTCTGTTATTTTTCTACACTTTCTGGTGAATGACGATTAGAGAAGCACAGCTGTCCCTAAAGGCAGCAAAAGTCCTCAGTAATGAGGTCATTATAAGGCATTATCTACAACATACATGTTATTATAGAATAATGCATATGAAGCACATTTGATTTAAACATTGTATATCATTGGTGTACATTTGTGTTTTGTTATATTGGTACTATATATTGGATAAAAAGAAAGTCTTAGGATCCTATACTTGAGGAATGTATTTCAAAATATTTAAATAACTCTACTTTTTAAAATGTTATTGCTAGGTAATTGGGTTACATCTTTTTTTATTTTAATCATTTTTTAAATTTATTTTCAGCATAACAGTATTCATTGTTTTTGTACCACACCCAGTGCTCCATGCAATCCGTGCCCTCTCTAATACCCACCACCTGGTTCCCCCAACCTCCCACCCCCCACCTCATCTTTACGTAGAATTACTTTTACATGGGGATTGTCAGTCGATAACAAGATGTTAATATCTTCTGATTTGTAAGAATTTTACTTTCTACATCTAGTTTACCTTCTAAGTATAAAGAAATGAAAATAATCCTTTTGAGTAGGATGGCTATCTTTTACAACTTCTTCAGTCATACTGATAATTGTTTCTTGTTCAACTGTCAGATTTTATTTTGGTATTTACAAGGGTGTTTTTGGATGCAGATAACAGAAAACCCAAATACAAATGATAAGGAATTTTTTTTTTCTCCTATAAAGCAGCCCCAAGGAAGGGTGAGCCTGAAACCAGCTAATTCATTCAGCAGTTCTGTGATGTTGACAGTCCAGACCCACTCTGCCTCCCTGCCTTGCCATCCTTAGTGTGGCATCCTCAGTGTGGCAGGCTTGTCTTCAAGGTGGCAAAATGCCTGCAGCCCTTACAAGCATGGCACCCAGACAGAACAACATCCAGAAGCAGGAAAAGAGGAAATGCTTTGTGTCTCTTAAAAACAATGAATCTTTTCCAGACATCTCCATCAGAATTCCTCCCATTTCTTATTGAACAGTGTTGGGTCAGAGGCTTGAGCCTAAACCTATCACTGGCAAGGGCCGTGTTGCACTGTAATTGGCTCAGCAACATCAGGTCTTCCCTCCTAGGGCCAGGGATAGGCCAGACTCTCTGAAGGACACAACTTTGTTGGGGGAGAACGAGCCCTGAACAGATAGGGAGTCTAATAGGAAGAGGAAAGGTCTGACTGTGGGGTGGGGGCCTGGAGGGAAACCAACAGTTTCTCTCTAGGACACTCTTACTTTTTCATTTAAATGCTGTGGAGAATATCTATGGAAGTAAATCATCAATCATGGTAGAATTTTGGATACGTGTATATTTTTAGGAAAGAATTTAAAATTTTGCCTTCTTAACATGGCTATAATGTAGACAAGAAACAAAACTATGAGCAAAGCTAAAAGATGAGTATGGTTCAGTTTTGAAAGTAGGAAAATATGTAGTTTAGGACCCAGTATGCTTCCAAAATCATTATTCCAGGGCTCTAGGGGCCTTTTCCTTCTCTTGGGCCAGCCTGGTGGTGCTTGGGCATACAGGCACAAGTGTATCTGCTGTTGGCCCTGGGGAGGACTGAAAATTGGATGAACAGTGTGGATGAGGCTCACTTGAATGGTTGGGCAAGGGACTGATTTACTTTGATGCTTGGTTGGGTAGATGGGTTTAAAGTGATTTTACTTTTATTATCTATTACAAGTTACATATTTATGAAACTTATTCTTTAACATATGTATTCAATATTTATAACAGTTTAAAAAATCCTTTTATTATGTCTAGCACATGGCCTGTATGCATATAAATACATTCAATTGATTCAAGGTGCAAACTGAGACTGGGGTTTTCTTGACTAAATATCGAAAGGGAAAGGTAGGGCATTGGGGGTCAATATACAAGGGCTGATTAAAAAGATGGGCTGTGGAAACCAAAGAGAAGAAAAAAGAAGTGAAGACTTAAGGAGCATTTCTAGATAATAACCAGATGGTGGGGTCTTTGGGTTTAAGGACCTGGTAGGATTGAAGAGTTGCTAGAATTAGCTTTCTAGTAAGGCGAGCAGAGACAAGGATACATGGTAGGTGACGGGGGAGAGGAACGAAACTGGGACCCCAGGTGTGGGGAGGTGACAAGCAGTGCCTGGATCTAGGCTATGCTGTGTGGGCATGCACGGTGGGAGAGGGGTGGAGGACAGCCTTGTTGGGGTGTGGAAGTCAGGCACGACCTTTGTAGATGCTGATGTCAGTGCTAGCCACAAGAGAAAGAGTGATCCAGGCCTTGAAATCTTCTGAGAGCATGCTGGGATGAGTGAAAGACCCTGTGCAGCTTGGGTGGGTGGCTAGCTGGCATGCAGACTGGTTGTGTGAATAGCAAAGAAGTGTTCGTGTGCATGAGGGGAAGCACTGCCATGGTCTGGATATTGCAGTGGGGAGCAGGGAGGATGCCAACCTCATCTTAGGCCCAGCAGTATGTGCTGTAGGAATAATGAAAGGCTTACCTGGCAGTCTATAGGGAAACAGTCCCCTCTAGGGACTCCAAGTTGTAGGTGGAGCCAGAAGAGATGTGGTGCAGGAGAGGGGATTTGGGAAGATTTTTTGGATCTAGGACATGGAAGTATTGTGGTTAGGAAGCTGGGGTGATATTAGGTGATGCCCAGAGCCATATGGAAGTGACAGTCAGAGATAAGGATCATGTGGGAAGCTTGGATTTCTAGGGACATGGATGAAAACCAAGGTGGAAGGCCAGAGGGGACATCCCTGGTGTGTGCCTAGTCTAATGGTTGTCTATTTATTGAGTCTGGTGTCAGGTATCTTGTGGGGAGGTGAGGAATAGGGGCTGGGTGTTAGGCAGCAGGAAGGGGAGCATCTCCTTATGTTGGCATGGGGCAGAGTAAGAGTTATCTTCAATACCTTATTGCCTAATTTCTGGATGACTCCAGGAGTAATTCCATGTCAGATATGTCCAATGATGTTTATAACTAAAGGTGGATGTGGATTGAAAACATGGCACTTGAGAGAGTTTTTCTGAAATTTGAGGTCTCCATGGTGTCAGAAAAAGTTTGCTTGCAGAATGGACTTTTCTCTTTAAGTTCTTATAGCTTTCCAGAATTTCTAAAAATAATTTTGCAATGGTGGGGTATTGGATGGGTGTGGTATCACACCAGGTGTCCTTAGCTGCTGTCTGACTTTGTGGGATTACTAGGCTGAACCTCTGATTCACCCTTTTCCACCATACTTCTCCCACCACGTCCTTGACCACATCTTTCACAGCCCTGATGGAGTGGGGCTGAGCCTTTCATCTGCCAGGTAGTTAGTATTTCATCCACACCAGGATTTTGCATTTGCATATAATCGGTACAAGTGACATTTTAGGTCTGTAAATAGATGCATTTTTCAGATGAGTGTTTCTCTTTCATAATAATGATGATGATAAAAGTGTTGATTTATGGAGTCAAGATGGCAGAGAAGTAGTAGGCTGAGACTACTTCAGGTAGCGGGAGGTCAGCTAGATAGCTTATCTAAAGATTGCAAACACCTACAAATCCAACGGGAGATCGAAGAGAAGAAGAACAGCAATTCTAGAAACAGAAAATCAACCACTTTCTGAAAGGTAGGACTGGCGGAGAAGTCAATCCAGAGCGACGGGAAGATAGACCGCGGGGGGAGGGGCCGGCTCCCGGCAAGCAGCGGAGCAACGGAGCACAAAATCAGGACTTTTAAAAGTCTGTTCCGCTGAGGGACACCGCTCCAGAGGCTTAACCGGGGTGAAGCCCACGCGGGGTCAGTGTGGCCTCAGGTCCCGCAGGGTCACAGAAGGATCGGGGTGTCTGAGTGTCGCAGAGCTTACAGGTATTAGAACGGGGAAGCCAGCTACAGAGACAGAGCCTTGGCGTGAGCTCACAGCTCGGGGTTACCTTGAACTGGTCGCAGGCTCAGTGAGCTCGGAGCGTGGCCAGAGGCCAGGCACAGGGGAGTAATTGGGCGCTGTTCTCTGGGGTCGCACTGAGGAGTGGGGCCCCGGGCTCTCGGCTCCTCCGGGCCAGAGACTGGGAGGCCGCCATCTTCATTCCCGTCCTCCGGAACTCTAAGGAAAGCGCTCAGGGAACAAAAGCTCCCGAAAGCAAACCCGAGTGGATTACTCAGCCCGGCCCTGGTAAGGGCGGTGCAACTCCGCCTGAGGCAAAGACACGAGAATCACTACAACAGGCCCCTCCCCCAGAAGATCAACAAGAAATCCAGCCAGGACCAAGTTCACCTACCAAGGAGTGCAGTTTCAATACCAAGGAGAGCGGCGGAATTCCAGAAGAGGAGAAAGCAAGGCACGGAACTCAAGGCTTTCTCCCCATGATTCTTTAGCCTTGCAGTTAATTTAATTTTTTTTTTCTTTTTCCATTTTATTCTCTTCTTCTGCCAAATTTTTTTAACTTTTACCCTTTTCTTTTTTAACGTTTTTTAACTAGTTTATCTTACATAATTTTTTTCTTTTTTATATTTTTTCTTTATTCATTTTCTTTTTTTAATTGTTTCTTTTTTTTTTCTTTTTCTTTTTTTTCTTTTTGAACCTCTTTTTATCCCCTTTCTCCCCCCTCAAGATTTGGGATTTCTTCTGATTTGGTTAAAGCATATTTTCCTGGGGATGTTGGCACCCTTTTAGTATTTTACTTGCTCCTTCATATACTCTTATCTGGACAAAATGACAAGGCGGAAAAATTCACCAAAAAAAAAAGAACAAGAGGCAGTACCGAAGGCTAGGGACCTAATCAATACAGACATTGGTAATATGTCAGATCTAGAATTCAGAATGACGATTCTCAAGGTTCTAGCCGGGCTTGAAAAAGGCATGGAAGATATTAGAGAAGCCCTCTCGGGAGATATAAAAGCCCTTTCTGGAGAAATAAAAGAACTAAAATCTAACCAAGTTGAAATCAAAAAAGCTATTAATGAGGTGCAATCAAAAATGGAGGCTCTCACTGCTAGGATAAATGAGGCAGAAGAAAGAATTAG
>PJEN01024331.1:0-18256 GCA_004024605.1 Pteronura brasiliensis
TCTGTGACAGAACTACTGGATATGGATATGACCATGATATCAGAAACTGATTTTAGAGTAACAGTTTTCAAGGCAATATCTAGGCTTCAGAAAAATACAGACAATATAGAATCTCTAAGGAAAGAAATGGGATCTAATCAGCCCAAACTTAAAAATGCAATGAATGAAAATCAACCTCAGCTGGATGTGCTGATTGCCAGGGTAAAGTAGGCAGAGGAATGAATTAGTGAGATAGAGGAAAAGATGATAGAAAAGATGGAAATTGAGTCAGCATGGGAAAAATAAATTAAAAACCAAGGAAGGGAGGAGTCAAGATGGTGAAGAAGTAGCAGGCTGAGAGGACATCAGGTAGCAGGAAATCAGCTAGATAGCTTATCAAACCATCCTGAACACCTACAAATCCAACAGATCGAAGAGAAGAAGAGCAACAATTCTAGAAACAGAAAATCCACCACTTTCTGAAAGGTAGGACCAGTGGAGAAATGAATCCAAAGTGACAGAAAGATAGACTATCATGAGAGGGGCCAGCTCCCAGAAAGCAGCAGAGCAACAGAGCATGAAAACAGGACTTTTAAAAGTCTGATCCACTGAGGGACATCACTCCAGAGGCTAAACAGGGGTGCAGCCCACTCGGGACAGCGTGGCCTCAGGTGGTCACAGAAGGATCGAAGGTGTCTTAGTGTCTCAGAGTTTGCAGGTATTAGAGCGGGGAAGCTGGCTTCAGAGATGGAGCCAAGGAGTGAGCTATCAACTTGGGGTTACCTTGACCCATAATCCGTGCCACAGGCCACTGCTCTGTGAGTGGGGTCCCCACAAGATCCGGGGAGACCCCCACCCCAGAAGAGCTCAGGGATCTGTGGGGTTCAGAGACTCCAGGTGGAGCTGTGTGCCAGAAACAGATATGTTTGGTCACAGCCTGGCTGAGCTCAGAGCACAGCCGGAGGCCAGGGAGATGGGAGTGATTGAGTGCTTTTCTCTGAGGGAACACTGAGGAGTGGGGCCCCGAACTCTTGGCTCCTCTGGACTGGAGATTCAGAGGCTGCCATTTTCATTCCCATCCTCTGGAACTCTACAGAAAGTGTTCAGGGAACAAAAGCTCCCGAAACCGAACCCGGGTGAATTACTTTGCATGGCCCCTGGTAAGGGCAGTGCAATTCTGACTGGGGCAAAGACACTTGAGGATCATTACAACCGGCCCCTCCCCAAGAAGATCAATAAGAAATCCAGCTAAGACCAAGTTCACTTACCAAGGAGAACAGTGGAATTCCAGAGGAGGAGAAAGCAAAACATGAAATTCATGGCTTTCTTCCCATGATTCTTTAGTCCTGCAAAGTTAATTAATTTTTGTAATTTTTTTGTCTTTTGCTAATTTTTTTTAACTTTTACCCTTTCCTCTTTTAACATTTTTAACTAGTTCATCTTAAAAATACTTTCCATTAAAAAAATCTTTTTTGAACCTTCATTATTAGTCATAATTTATCCTTCATTGTATCTAACTTTATTTTTTGTATACACGTAGGGCATTTTCTTCTAAAAAAATTGGGATAAAATTTCTTCTGATAGATCAAAATACACCCTAAATCTAGCATCGGGCTTATTCAAGTCTTCAGCCTGAGCAAATTCTACCAACTTTCTTTTTCTTTATTCTCCCAACCAACTTATATTATCAACTCCTTTTTCAGAAATTAATAAAAAATATTTAATCTTTATAGTCATATTCTATCCCTTCATTGTGTTTACCCTTATATATGTTTTTCATCCTTTAAAATTTGGGTAGGTAATTTCTTCTAAGAGAACAAAATACTCCCAAATAAGTGGTTGACCCTGTTCAAGTCACCAGTCTAATATATATATATATATATTTTTTTTTTTTTCTCCTTACTTGTTTTGTATTTACATTTTTTTTTCTGAACTTCTTTTTACCCCCTTTCTCCCCTCCCATGATTTGGGGTCTCCTCTGATTTGGTTAAAGCACATTTTCCTGGTGTATTTACCACCTTTTTAGTATTTTATTTGCTCCTTCATATATTCTTACCTGGACAAAATGACAAGGCAGAAAACTCACCACAAAAACAAAACAAAACAAACAAACAAACAAACAAACAAAAAACCAAGAGGCAGTACCAAAGGCTAAGGACCTAATCAATACAGACACTGGTAATATATCAGATGTAGAGTTCAGAATGAGGATTCTCAAGGTTCTAGCCTGGCTCAAAAAAGGCATGGAAGATATTAGGGAAACCCTCTCCAGAGAAATAAAAGCCCTTTCTGGAGAAAGGAAAGGACTAAAATCTAATCAAGTTGAAATAAAAAAAAGCTTTTAATGAGGTGCAATATGTAATGGAAGTTCTTACTGCTAGGATAAGTGAGGCAGTGGAATTAGTGATATAGAGGACCAAATGACAGAGAATAAAGAAGCTGAGCAGAAGAGAGACAAAGAATTACTGGACCATGAGGGGAGAATTTTAGAGATAACTGATACCAGAAGAGGAAACAACATTAGAGTAATTGGGATTTCAGAAGAAGAAGAGAGAGAAGAGCAGCAGGTATATTGGAGAGAATTATTGTAGAGAATTTCCGTAAAATGGCAAAGGGAAAAAGCATCAAAACCCAGGAGGTGCAGAGAACCCCCCTCAAAATCCCTAAGAATAGGTCCACATCATCTCATAGTAAAATTTACAAGTCTTAGCAACAAAGAGAAAATCCTGAAATCAGCCCGGGACAAGAAGTCTGTAACATACAATGGTAAAAATCTTAGATTGGCAGCAGACTTATCCACAGAGACCTGGCAGGCCAGAGAGAACTGGCATGATATATTCAGAGCACTAAACAAGAAAAAATGCAGCCAAGAATACTATATACAGCTAGGCTATCATTGAAAATAGAAGGAGAGATAAATAGCTTCCAGGACAAACAAAAACAGAAAGAATTTGCAAACACCAAAAAGCTCTACAGGAAATATTGACATGGTTCCTCTAAGCAAAGAGAGAGCCTAAAAGTAGTAGATCAGAAAGGAACAGTGACAATATACAGACAGTAACAGTCACCTTACAGGCAATACAATGGCACTAAATTCATATCTCTCAATAGTTACCCTGAATGTAAATGGGCTAAATGTCCCAATCAAAGACACAGGGTATCAGAATGGGGAAAAAAAAAAAATCAACATGCTGCCTACAATAAACTCATTTTAGACTCAAAGACACCTCTAGATTTAAAGTGAGGGGGCAGAAAACAATTTACCATGCTAATGGACATCAGAAGAAAACTGGGGTGGCAATCCTTATATCAGATCAATTAGAATTTAAGCCAAATTCTATAATAAGAGATGATGAAGGACACTATATCATATTCGAAGGGTCTGTCCAACAAGAAGATATAACAATTTTATAATTTTAATTAATTTCTTTTCAGCATAACTGAATTCCTTGTTTATGCACCACACCCAGTGCTCCATGCCATATGTGCCCTTCATAATACACACCACCTGGCTCCCCCAACCTCCCACCACCCACCCCTTCAAAACCCTCAGGTTGTTTTTCGGAGTCCATAGTCTCTCATGGTTCATCTCCCCTTCCAATTTCCCTCAACTTTAAATATTCCCTCTATTTAAATATCTATGCCACTAATATGGGAGGAGCCAACTATATAAACCAATTAATAATAAAATCAAAGAAACACCTCGACAATAATACAATAATAGTAGGAGACTTTAACACTCTCCTCAATGAAATGGACTAATCATCCAAACAAAAGATCAACAAGGAAATAAAAGACTTAAATGACACATTGGACCACATGGACATCACAGACGTATTCAGAACACTCCATCCCAAAAGCAACAGAATACACATTCTTCTCTAGTGCACATGGAACATTCTCCAGAATATACCACATCCTGGGTCATAAATCAGTTCTCAGCTGGTATCAAAAGATTGGGATCACTTCCTGCAAATTTTCAGACCACAATGCTCTGAAGCTAGAATTCAGCCATAAGAGGAAATTTGGAAAGAACCCAAATACATGGAGACTAAAGGGCATCCTTCTAAAGAATTAATGGGCCAAGCAGGAAATTAAAGAAAAATTGAAAAAATTCATGGAAACAAATGATAATGAAAACACAACAGTTCAACATCTGTGGGACACAGCAAAGAGTCCTGAGAGGAAAATATAGCATGATACAAGCCTTTCTTAGGAAGCAAGAAAGGTCTCAAATATACAACCTAACCCTACACGTAAAGGAGCTGGAGAAAGAACAACAAAGAAAGCCTAAACCCAGAAGGAGAAGAGGAGAATTAAAGATCAGAGCAGAAATCAATGAAATAGAGATAACAACAACAACAGCAAAAAGAATAAATCAACGAAACTAGGAACTGGTTCTTTGAAAGAATTAATGAGATTGATAAACCCCTTGCCAGACTTATCAAAAAGAAAAGAGAAAGGACCCAAATAAATAAAATCATGAATGAAAGAGGAGAGATCACACCAACACCAAAGTAATACAAACAATTATAAGAATGTAGTATGAGCAACTCTACGGCAACAAATTTGACAATCTGGAAGAAACTTTCCTAGAGAAATATAATCTACCACTACTGAACCAGGAGGAAGTAGAAAACCTGAACAGACCCATAACCAGTAAGGGGATTGAAACAGTCATCAAAAATCTCCAAACGAACAAGAGCCCAGGTCCAAACAGCTTCCCAGGGGAATTTTAACAAATATTTAAAGAAGAGTTAATTCCTATACTTCTGAAACTGTTCCAAAAAAAATAGAAATGGAAGAAAAACTTCCAAACTCATTTTATGAGGCCAGCATCACCTTGATCCCCAAACCAGATAAGGATCCCATCAAAAAAGATAATTATAGACCAATATCCTTGATGAAAACAGATGTGAAAATTCTCACCATAATACTGGCCAGTAGAAACCAACAGTACATTAAAAGGATTATTCAACATGACCAAGTGGGATTTATTCCAGGGCTGCAAGTTTGACTCAACATCTGCAAATCAATCAATGTGATACAATACATTAATAAAAGAAAGAACAAGAACCATATGATACTCGCAATAGATGCTGAAAAAGCATTTGACCAAATACAGCATCCCTTCCTGATCAAAACTCTTCAAAGAGTAGGGATAGAGGGCACATAACTCAATAGTATCAAAGCCATCTATGAAAACCCCACTGCAAATATCATTCTCAATGGAGAAAAACTGAGAGCCTTTCTGCTAAGGTCAAGAACACGGCAGGGATGTCCATTATCACCACTGCTATGCAACACAGTACAAAAGTCCTAGCCTCAGCAATCAGACAACAAAAAGAAATTAAAGGCATCCAAATAGTCAAAGAAGAAGTCAAACTATCACTCTTTGCAGATGATATGAAACTATATGTAGAAAACCCAAAGACTCCACTCCAAAACTGCTAGAACTTGTACAGGAATTCAGTAAAGTGTCAGGATATAAAATCAATGCACAGAAATAAGTTGCATATCTTTACACCAACAAGAAGACAGAAGAGAGAAATTATGAAGTCAATCCCATTTACAATTGCACCCAAAACCACAAGATACCTAGTAATAAACCTAACCAAAGTGGCAAAGGATCTATACTCAGAAAAAGGATCTATACTCAGAAAACTTAAAGTACTCATGAAAGAAACTGAGGAAGACACAAAGAAATGGAAAAATATCCTATGCTTCTGGATTGGAAGAACAAATATTGTGAAAACGTCTATGCTACCTAAAGCAATCTACACATTTAATGAAATCCCTATGAAAATAGCCAGAGGACTGATGAAAGACGAAACCAAATCTGTCAGCTCCACAATTCCAGACTTCAAACACTATTACAAAGCTGTCATCAACAAGGCAGGATGGTACCGGCACAAATATAGGCACATAGATCAGTGGAACATAATAGAGAGTCCAGAAACTGACCCTCAACCTGATGGTCAACTAATCTTTGACAAAGCAGGAATGAATTTTCCAATTGGAATAGAGCCTTTTCAACAAGTGGTGTTGGGAAAATTGGACAGCCACATGCAGAAAAATTAAACGTGACCATTTCCTTACATCACACACCAAAATAGACTCTAAATGGATGAGGACCTCAATGTGAGAAAAGAATGCATCAAAATCCTTGAGGAGAACACAGGCAGCAATCTTCAACCTCAGCCACAGCAACTTCTTCTTAGGAACATTGCCAAAGACAAGGGAAGCAAAGGCAAAAATCAACTATGGAGACTTCTTCAAGATCAAAATCTTTTGCACAGCAAAGGAAACAGTTAACAAAATCAAAAGACAACTGACACAATGGGAGAAGATATTTTCAAATGACACATCAGATAAAGGACTAGGATCCAAAATCTATAAAGAGCTTAGCAAATTCAACACCCAAAGACCTAATAATCCAATCAAGAAATAGGCAGAGGACATGAACAGACATTTCTGCAAAGAAGACATCCAAAAGGCCAACAGACACATGAAAAAAATGCTCCACATCCCTCGGCATCAGGGAAATACAAATCAAAGCCACAATGAGATAACAACTCACACCATTCAGAATGGTTAAAATTAACAAGTAGGAAATAATAGATGCTGGTGAGGATGCGGAGAAAGGGGAACCCTCCTAGACTGTTGGTGGGAATGCAAGCTGGTGCAGCCACTCTGGAAAACATCATAGAGGTTCCTCAAAAAGTTGAAAATAGAGTTACCCTACAACCCAGCAATTGCATTGCTGGGTATTTACCCTAAAGATACAAATGTAGTGATCCAAAGGGGCACATGCACACGAATGTTTCTAGCAGCAATGTCCACAATATCCAAACTATGGAAAGAAACTGATGTCCATCTACAGATGAATGGATAAGGAAGGGTGGCATATATATATGATGGAATACTATACAGCCATCAAAAGAAATGAAATGTTGCCCTTTGCGACACTGTGGATGGAACTAGAAGACATTATGATTAGTGAAATAAGTCATTCGGAGAAAGACACTATCATAGGATTTCCCTGATATGAGGAAGTGGAGATGCAATGTGGGGGGCTTGCGGGGAGGAAAAGAATAAATGAAACCAAAATGGCAAGAGGGAGACAAATCATAATGGACTCTTAATCTCACAAAACAGAGGGGTGCTGGGAGGAGAGGGTGGGGAGAGGGTGGGGGGGTTATAGACATTGGGGAGGGCATGTGTTATGCTGAGTGCTGTGAGGTCTGTAAACCTGGCGATTCACAGACATGTACCCCTAGGGCTAATAATACATTATATGTTTATTAAAAAATTAAAAATATATATATTAAAAAAAACAAGGAATCAAACTGAGAGATTAGTGACAGAATGAAATGTTCCATTATCAGAATTATTGGGATCCCTGAGGGGGTAGAGAGAGAGAGGTCTAAAATATATATTTGAGCAAATACTAGCTGAGACCTTCCCTAATCTGGGGAAGGAAATAAGCATTTGTGTCCATGAGGCAGAAAGGACCCCTCCCAAGATCAGCGAGAATACACCAACACCAGGACATATAATAGTACAATTCTCATTTCTTAGATTCAAGGAAACAATCTTGAAAGCAGTGGGAGGGAAGAAATTTCTTACATACAGAGGGATGAGCATCAGAATAATTCATCCCTGTCCATAGAAACCTGGTAAACCAGAAAGGGCTGGCAAGACATATTCAAGGCACTAAATGAGAAGAATATGCAGCCAAGAACACTTTAGCAAGGCTGTCAATCAGAATGGATGGACAGACAAGGAGCTTCCAAGGTGGGAAGGAACTGAAAGAATATGTGACCATTGAGTGAGTCCTGCAAGGAATATTAAGGGGGAGGAGTCTAAAGTGGAGCAAGATATAAAACAGATACAATCTGTAGCAACAAGAAAAAACAGCAACAATCTGTAGCTTCACAAACAAAATGATGACAAAAAATTATATCTTTCAATAATCACTCTCAATATGAATGGCCTAAATTCTCCCATGAAATGGAACATGGTTGCTGATTGGATGAAAAGAAGGCACCTATCCATATGCTGTCTTCAAGAGACTCATTTTGAACTTAAAGATACTAAACCTGAGGGAATGGGAGAACAATTTTTCATGCCAACGGACCTCAAAAGAAAGCTGGGGTAGCAAGTCTCATACCAGGAAAATTAGATTTTAGGCTAAAGGCTGTGGTTAGAAATACAGAAGGACACTATATCATGCTTAAAGGACGGTTGAGATGTCATACTCAGGGTACAATTACGGTCTCTACTGAATCAAAGTTCCAGCCACATTGCAAGAACCATGGCATCTTCTGCTGATTCTAGGCCTGAAATCAGTTTCTTTTTTCATGTAAAAATCCATCCTAGCTGCCAACAAACAAGGAGGGGTTTTTTTTTGGTGGCAAGAAGGGAGGTAGAAAGGGCAGTGATTCAGGTGAGGAAATGCTGCTGAGTGACCTATTAATGGAGACCATTGATGAATCCCTTTCATAACCAAATTTTGTTTAGCACAAATACAAAATATCTATGGATTTTGGAGAGGTGAGAAATATCCAATGTGACAATACAGTGTCACCCCATATTTAGTCCCCTTTGGGAAGAAAATTTATTCTTTCTTTGAGAGATCTGAATTTCAACTGCCAAACAATTTCAGAGAGGTTGGCTGCAGTTTAGGAAAATAAAATATGGCCGACCTCATGAAACCAAGACATTAAATTTAAGTGTAATGATAGAATGACAGCTATGTAACAGGGTTATTTTTTACAGGTTCAAATTAAAGCGGTATAAGCATTGTGTTGCATGTCACATAGATAAAGCTATTCCAAAGGAAAAGAAAAAAAATTACAACTATGACAAATATGACAGAATACTAACTTAAGTCTAATTATTTAAATGCTCCTAAATGAATGAAAAGAGGATTTTAAAACTATTTTAAATAGTTGTAATAGTGATGGTGTTGTTTTATGGGTGTAGAGTCTTAGAGACATATTGAAGAACTTAAAAATATAATATGGTGTTCCAACTTGATTTCAATGTTATACAGTGCTATTAACCAAACTGGCCATGACTTTAAGGTTATTGAACTTCCCTGATGGATATATGGAGCTCATTGTACTATGGTTGTTATGACAATTCTTTATAAATGCCCATAATTTTTTATTGTTTAAATTAAAAAAAAATATTGTAAGTAGCCTTTACTTACAACATGGGACTCAGACTCACAACCCCCAGATTAAGAGTTGCATGCTCTACCAACTGAGTCAGCCTTGTGTCCCATAATTTCTTTTAAAGATTTATTTATTTAACAGAGAGATACACACTGAGAGAAGGAACACAAGCAAAGGGGTGGGAGAGGGAGAAGCAGGCTTCCCGCCTAACAGGGAGCCCAATGGGGGATTTGATCCCAGGACCCTGGGATTATGACCTGAGTCAAGGGAGATGTTTAACATCTGAGCCACCCAGGTGCCCCTTTTTTTTATTATGTTGAATAAAAAATATGTACGAGAGGTAGACAGGTACGGGATAAGTGGGTGATAAGTATTAAGGAGGACACTTGTTATGATGAGCACTGGGTGTTTTATGTAAATGATGAATCACTAAATTCTATACCTGAAACCAGTATTACCAGATGTGTTAGCGAGAATTTAAATAAGGTTTAGAAAAATAAACTTAAAAAAATTATGTCATGTTGCAATTTCCTTATAGGTCAAAAACAGGCAAAACTTTACATCTAGCAAAACTGTAAGGATTTAGTATCTAATAAGGAGCATCAAAAGATCTGGAAAGATAGCTATGGTGTATTCCAATACTGATGCGTGAGTGTATTACATTTTTAAGAATTCTTCAAGCTGTACTTTTATGTTTGTTTGCATTTTTTATGTTTTGAGGATTTAACAACGTGTTTCAAGTTTACTTCAAAAGTAATGAGTAAGTGTCCATCCATAGATAATGGACAAACAAAACTGGTACACAAAGGACTACTGTCCAACCTTAAAAGGAAAGGAAGTTCCTACAAATGCTACTGTACTGTTCCACTTACATGAGTTTAAAGTAATCATATTCATAGAGAATAGAATAGTGGTTGCCAGGGACTGGAGCAAGGGCAGTTTGAAGAGATAAAGTTCCAGATATGGATGGTGGTGATGTTTGCCCCAAAATGTGAATATACTTAATGCCACTGAGCCACACACTTAAATATAGTAAAGATGGTAAATTTATGTTACATCTATTTTATCACAATTTTATTAAAATGGAAAAAAATGACATGTAATGGGTTGTTCAGAAAGTTTGAAAACTTTCATAATAAAATTTTATAGTTAAAGGTAAAAGGTTAAAATCTAAAACAAAACAAAACAAAACAAAAACCCTGTATATTAAACCTTATTTCCTACAACATCAATATCAACATATGATACCAGAAGCATCTGCTTATCCCGAGCCTGATATAATCTACAATTTGTCTGCAACAGACACATCCTCCCAATTTTCCACTGGCCTTCTAATTCCCTAGTTTCTGTCATCGTCCCTAAAGTTGTGAATTTATTCCTTTAAACTGAGGAAACATGTTTCATGGAATCTACAGAGATAGAATTGTAACCTGAAATGAGTGTAGTAGGGAGGTCATTGTATCCTTACCCCATCATACTGTTATCCTCACCCCAGATCCAACTTGGGTTTATTTGCCTATAGAAACCTAATTGCCCTGAGAAGTAAATTAGTGAGGATAACCTCAATACTGTCAAGTCTACGTTAGGAACAAGAAAACCTGGTTTCAAGCCAAGTTTTGGGTGCCGCATCTCCTAATACCTGTTCATGTACAACTTTTTCACCTTGCAAGGAATGTGTAAAAAGTTAAAAAGAATGATTAGAGCAGACAGTAGCAGAAGTTAGGTTAGAAGCGTAAGTGGAATATGATTATGAGGTTTGGGGGATTTCAGCAAGTATTCAGGCAATTACACCATTAATAACAGAGACCATGGCAATATTTTGAGCAGAGAAAGGACTCACCTTGACTCAGGTGTCAAAATCCATGAGCACAATCTTTTAAATCTCAACCTCATCAAGCCTCTCCTGTAACCCTGAGCACTTATCGAGCTGTTGGATTTATGTGTCAACTTAAGTGGGACACAGGATGCCTAGAGATTTGGTTAAATGTGATTTTCAGAGGTGTTTGAGAAAGTGTTTCTGGATGAGTTTACCATTTGAATTTGTAGACTAAAAGAGGCAGAGTGTCTTTTTTTTTCTTTCTTTTTTTTTTTTTTTTTTTTTTTTTTTTTTTTTTTTTTTTTTTTTTTTTTTTTTTTTTTTTTTTTTTTTTTTACAATGGTAGGCCTCAGCCAACTTGTTGATGACCTGAATTGAACAAAAACGCTGGGCTTAAAGAATTGTCTCAGCCTATGTTCAAGCTGGGACACAGATCTTGCCCTGTTTTGGACTCAGACTCCAACTGGGACATCTTTCTTGCTTCTCATGCCTTTGGACTTACACTAAACTGTTGACCATCTTGAGTCTTTAGTATGCAGATCTGGACAACAGAGCTTGGCATTCACAAGCTTATGTGAATGAAGCATGTTGATATCTCTCTCCTAAAGTGAGTTATAAATAGTTGCACGAGGTCCATATTTTAACTAGAATAAGATTCATAATATCTATTTAGTCTGAATTTGAGAGGCCAATTACTCTTTTGGGTGTGTTACTCTGATCTGTTCGTTGGGTGGCCCAAGAAGTTGTTAGTTTTAGGAGAGCCCAGAGCACCAGAAAGTACGCCAACAGTTCCAGACAGCCCTGCAAAGTGCTCTGCCATGTGAGGCAGACAATCTAGCAGATTCAACCGTGCTTAGTGGCAGCTAGGGATACTCTTTGGAGCCTTTGATAGGGTCGTACACATGACCTGCAGCACAGGCCCTTAGAATTCTTTAGCAAACCCCTGCCATCCTTACTCTACCTTTGAGAACCAGCCTTTGGTTACTGGGCATTAGCAGAGACTACCATTTAGGCAGTGGGCTGTGGAGTAACGATGCAACCTTGCATGCCCATTATGAACTGGGAGTTATCTGACCCATTAGGCCATAAAGTTGGGCATGCACAGCAACCCTGCATCATTGAATGGATGTGGTACACCTGAGATCAGGCCCAGGAAAGTTGTAAAAGCACAAGGACATTAGATGACCTTGTGGCCCAAATGCCTGTGATCCCCACTCCTGCTACACTGCCTTTTATTTCTCAACCTGAACTGCTGGCCTCTGGGGGTTCCTATGATCAGTTGACTGAGAAAGACTCGGGCCTGGTTTCCAGATAGTTCTGCACTATAGGTAGACACCACCTAAAAGCAGACAGCTGCAACAGCACAGCTGCTCTCTGGACAGGGGATGAAAGAATATCCTCCAGAGGGCAGAATGTTGAACAGTCCTGGGTGAGGTTTGGGTGGTATCCTTCACCACTCAAGTGGTACCAATGGAGAAGACACAGATGTGGACATGCCACCAGAAGACTGTGCCTTCTGCTATTTGGAGAAAGTGTGTGCCTTGCATTACTTGTAGGGACAGCTGGGAAACTCCTGCTGTCAGATTTAACATATGAAACCCGCTCAGTCTCAGAAGCAAGCTCTCTCCTCAATGGTAGGAGGCCTGAAGGCTTCCGAGGAAAAGAACATGGAGTCCTAGGGTAAAGGGAGCTGGGGTGGAGCAAGAAAGAGCCTTTGTTCTGTGGATGTGCTCTGCCAAATAATTTCATTAGTAAGTGTATAATGTATCTTAAGGCACTGGCATCACAGTCCAGGAGCCCTTTGTGAGTTACTCATGGAACCATTTTGTGGACAGTATCAATGCATCAAGTCAGGTGGGATGGGACCACATTCTAAAAGGAAAAAAGAAGTTTGGAATAGCTAATGAACCTTCTCAAAAGACAGTATATATAGGTACAACATGTACCATATGCCACCTTAAAGACACTAAATGCCTTTATTCTTCATAACAATCCTTTATTCCTTTATTTTTTTTCCCACAAAACAATTAAGGAATGTGAGAACATATTATAAGGCAAAGCTTAGTATTCAGACCCACAGTCTGGGTCCAGGATGCCTACTATATCTCAAAATAGAATGGCAGGTAATTTGAGGTGGCAAAGATAGGATAATAAAGTGAATGAAATTTAACATAGGGCAAAGGGAGACCTGCTCTGTAGCCTAAAACTGTCTCTCTCTCTTTTGAGGAGGGACGACAAGAGGAAAAGGAATCAAACCTCATATCTATTAGATGAGCTGCATTTAATCTTCTGTCTCATAACCTTGGATTTGGGACCCATTCCATGTTTCTGGTATGAGACTGAACTCTTTGAATTAGGACCTGAACAAAGATATTGGTAGCCCATCATTTCCCAGAGGAAACATTGCCAAAACCAGGACATGCCACATCTGCATTAATAAGATTTATTAACAATTCCAGTTCTAAATAGTAGAAAGCAACCACAAAAAAAGTTCTCAAAGGGATGTAAAGTTTATGTGTCTGGCCAGGCTCATGTTTTGGCACAACTAGACGGGATCTGAAAGTAAACTGTTTGGGGTCTGGGGAATCAGCGGATGGTGTAGCATACATAGGGAACCTTGACATCCTCACCAGTATCATCGTTGCAGCACAGCTCAAGCACCAGTGCCCGCACATGGCGGCCCTGCTTTCGTTTTGACACATGGCTCACAATTTCTGTCATCCTGGGAGGAGAGAGGACAGGGTTAGGGACATAGCAAGATAAGAGAGACATGTGGTGTTAAAGAAGGTAGGGAAAGTCATGAACATAAGCAGTAAGGTTTTCCACCCCTCACAGGGCCTTCCTTAGCCTGCCGAGTGGCCAACTCACGGCTGATCCAACCGTTCCTTGAGTTTGGTAGCTGGCATGAAAAAGGAATACAGCATGGATACACCTTGGGACAGCATGGTAACCTCTAATTTGAGCTCTGTCTGGAGAGGGTGGTAAGGAGGACAGACAACGGTGTCATAGAAAAGGAGAACACAATCACCACCCCTAGGGGAAGTGAGTGTAGAAAACCTCACCTTAAAGTAGTCAAGGAACTGTTTGACAGTCATCTCTTTACCATTAGGCTGCAGCCCCTGTACCTCAAAGTGATCCCACAATGTCCTCTCTTGGTTATAGTACTGTAGGACAATACACAGGGGAGTGGAATATGAGCTAACCCAGATGATCCTAGCCTAACCACTCGACTTGACTTTTTAAGACAGATAAATCATAACCTCTTTTGTCCTAACCCTCCTGGGGCCCCATATCATTGTGTGCAAGCGATATTCTTATACTGACCAATGTGTCAACACAATAAGGCAAATCTGGTATCTTCTTCACTCACCTTCCACTTCCTTTACCTTCTCATTTAATATCGTCTAACTATCCTGACCTTCTCATTACTTCTCAAAGATGCCAGTCACATTTGTACATGGCACAAGGCAAAAACTGTATGATGAATGGACAAATGGTATACAGAGAGTATGGTACCCAATCATGCAAAGAGCATCATCTGCTATGAGTCAGCTGTCCAGAGATACAGACACATTAACATGTACCCACTACCCACAGCCTCACTCACTAATGGGCAAAACCAAAGGTTTTCATATAAACAGGCCCATACCTGGTGCCGGGGTGGGGCAAGGGTTCAGAGAAGCTGAAGAAGGGCAGGGCCAAGTTCATAAAGCTGTTTTTTTTAATCATTTTTTAAAATTTATTTTCAGCATAATTTATTTATTGTCATTGTTTTTGACCACACCCAGTGCTCCATGCAGTCCGTGCCCTCTCTAATACCCACCACCTGGTTCCCCCAACCAACTACCCCTCCCACCTCTTCAAACCCTTCAGATTGTTTTTAATAAAGCTGTTCTTATAAGACTCAAGCTGCCGGTGCCCCTGCACCACTTTATATAGCTCCAGACACACGAGGCCAACTATAGCTGCTGTGGTTGTGACAATTGCAGGGATGATCTTCACTGCAGTCAGCTTGCTCTGCCAGAGAGAAGATGACCAGCAGAGGCCATCATTAGAGAGGTTCAGGGTCTGCAGAGGAGGACAAATGTGGGAGACACCCTTGGGAGAGGGTGAAAGCTTAAGCTCTATATTATCATTACCTTATGCCGATCTGCCAGGGGAATATTATAATTTTCTGCTCGGAGGTTGGATTCAGCCCCAATGAAATCCATATGAAAGTTGATATTATCATCCTGTTGTGAATGGGAAGAGAGGACCAGTATGGAGTAGGGAGTTAGAGTTAGCTGACTACTAAGGATTCAACTATATTTGCACCTCAGTTACTTTGCAGACCAGCCAAAGAATCTGGCAGCCCTAGTCCCAAAGAAGCCTATGATGTCTCAGCCCATACTCCTACCTTGTTGAGAGTCCCTACCCTCCCCAGCACCTTTTGAAAGTCGATAGGGCACATCTTGAACCCAGGGAGCTTCTCTGGGCTTGGAAGCATGGCTCTGAGCTCCTGTAGGCGGCTATCATCTGTATGAAGAGAGGGGCATGTTATTCCTTTAAATTCCAGGCCAGGGTATGGGGAGAAACGAGGAGACTAGAATGGGGCAGAGATTTCAGACAGATCAAAGA
The DNA here is from genome assembly GCA_004024605.1 of Pteronura brasiliensis. Taxonomy (NCBI): domain Eukaryota; kingdom Metazoa; phylum Chordata; class Mammalia; order Carnivora; family Mustelidae; genus Pteronura; species Pteronura brasiliensis. Next base: position 15,595 of record PJEN01024331.1, read on the forward strand.
TCTGAATAGGAGAGACACTGTGGGAAAGAGCTGGGGGAGCAGGGAAACATGGAGCAAAAAATACCCCACACAAGAAAGAAAAATGTAGACAGGAGTAGGACCATAACGAGAGATATTAAATGGAGATGTTGAACAAAGATAATAGCAATAATAATGGAAGTAGACAGTAACACTATTCAGAACAGGTAAGAGGCGGAAGCCATCCAGGCATCCATTCACCAATGGAAGGCCAAAGAAGTCACGTGTCCACACAATGGGATATTTCTCAGCTCTCAAAGAGAATGGCGATATTTCATTCTCTTCATTCATGCAAGGGCATGGATACAGCCAGAGGGTATTATGATTAGGGACAGAAAGATGACTACTTCACAATTCCACTTACATGAGATATGTATCTATAAGAATCCAACTTCATAGACACAGAAGACAGAGCAGTGGTTGCCAGAGCCTGGGCAGGAGACTGGGGAGTTATTTTAGTGTGGACAGAATTTCTTATGTGAAAGATGAGAAAGTCCTAGAGATTTTTCACAACAGTGTTGATATATTGAATGCTGCTAAACAGAACACTGAAAAATGGGCAACACTTGGGACTCAAGGGTTAGGTGTCTGCTTTTGGCTCAGGGTCCTGGGATCAAGGCCCACAGGAACCTCCTTCTCCCTCCCCCTTGTCTGCTACTCCCCCTGCTGAGCATGTGCATGCTCTCTCTCTGCCAAATAAATAAATTAAATCTTTCTTAAAAAAAGTGATTAACACTGTAAATCTTAGGTATTTCTATTGTAATTTTAAACAAATGTAGGATGTGATACAAAGATAGGAGATTTTAAAGAGTGCCACAGATAGAAATGGAGAGATGTGGATTAGAGAGACAGGAAAACATGACAGAATAGAGGGGAAGAAAATACGAGAAGCAACCGTAGGGCAAAACAGGAAGAGGGGAGAAATGTGGACGGGATAAAATAAAAATATTAAGATGAATAAGAATAGCAGAGATAAAAATTACACACGGAGGATGAGCTAGAAAGAAATACACACAGCATTGACAACTCTAGAGATACAAAGAAATATACAGAAAGGAAAAAGAGAGATGAAGTATTTGGTAAAGAGCAGGATGGGGACAGATATACAGAGGAAAGAATGGAAAGATATATACAGGAAATATACAAAATAGAGTGGGACTTAGAGATAATTGGACAGATATGGGACAGATAGAGGGAGATGGAAGCTGGGAGTTGGAAGGTAGTAATAAATGGTTAGATGAGGAGGAAGACCTTGAGAGGACATGAAGACAGACATGGAGGTCAATACATACATTGAAAATACATACAGGTGGAAGTTGGGGATATGGATGGGGATATCAAGAAGGAACTGACCCAGGGAAGACATCAAGGCAAACTATTTGCCACAGTCTGAAAAACAGAGGAAGAAGAAAATGGAGGAAAGAACAACAAAAATGCAAACACACACACACAGAAAGAAGATGTACAATTAATCCTGAGAGCCCGCATGGGAACAAGAAAAATGGGAAGAGAAAAGAGGAATACATGAAAGAATTTACCTTAACCACCCATCTTAACACTGGAGGAAACAAAGACCACAGGAAAGCATGGGTAAAACTCAGGCTTGGGAACTCAGAGCAGAGGAGCCAGGACAACTAGTGTAGAAGCATGGACATAAGATAAATGGAATGGTGCTGTGAACCAAGTGGACTAAGCACCCTCACCAACAGAGGCACTGGCATTTTGAAGTTCCCTGTCAGAGACGTGGATCTTGACACCAGACTTGGGGGTGAATTCAGGGATGTCCACAGACTGTAGAAGTATGGCCACAGCAGCTCGGTCCTGAGACCCCATCAGCCCATAGGTCTGGGCAAAAAGATTGGCAGCAGCCATTATATAATCCAGATGCAGGGACTAGAAGGCAAGATATGGACTAGTGAGCAGATCTGTCCTCACCCTGGAATCTGATGCCTTCTTCTCAGCCACCACTTTCCACCTGATCCCAGGATACCCTAAGGGGTGACTTACATTGTTAACATCGAAGATAAGTGGGTGTGGACAACGTTTGGGCCCAGACCAGAATAGGGCTCCAGAGCTTATAAGCTAAGAAGATAGGATTTGAGGGAGCAGGGCCTGAAAGGAAAAAATCCTGACTCCTCATCTCAGACCGAGATGTCCCAACTCACTATCCCTGGGCATTCACTTTGTGATTATATATCTATATCTATCTATATCTATATCTATATCTATATCTATATCTATATCTATATCTATATCTATATCTATCTATATCTATCTATATCTATATCATCTATATCTATCTATATTTATCTATATAGAATATTTATCAGTATCTTATGAATTTTCAGGCATTATATAGACTTAAATAACTTAATAAATACAAATTAATCCCCCAAACCTCACAAGAATTAAGTCATCATTATTCACAGATGAGGATATTAAGATACCAAGACAAAATACATCACGGGATCTAAGGTCAAATGAAGTTGGAAAGTGAATCGTTGTACTCTCTCTCTTTTTTGTAATTTATTTATTTATTTATTTTGAGGGGCAGGGCAGGGGGCAGAGGGAGAGGGAGAAACAGTCTTAGGCTAAGTGAAATAAGTCAAGCAGAGAGAGACAATTATCACATGGATTCACTTAT
>PJEN01024332.1:0-18241 GCA_004024605.1 Pteronura brasiliensis
AATACAAATCAAAACCACAATGAGATATCACCTCACACCAGTCAGAATGGCTAAAATGAACAAGTCAGGAAATGACAGATGCTGGCGAGGATGCGGAGAAAGGGGAACCCTCCTACACTGTTGGTGGGAATGCAAGCTGGTGCAACCACTCTGGAAAACAGCATGGAGGTTCCTCAAAATGTTGAAAATAGAGCTACCCCATGACCCAGCGATTGCACTACTGGGTATTTATCCTAAAGATACAAACGTAGTGATCCGAAGGAGCACGTGCACCCGAATGTTTATAGCAGCAATGTCTACAACAGCCAAACTATGGAAAGAACCTAGATGTCCATCAACAGATGAATGGATAAAGAAGAGGTGGTATATATACACAATGGAATACTACGCAGCCATCAAAAGAAATGAAATCTTGCCATTTGTGACGACATGGATGGAACTAGATGGTATCATGCTTAGCAAAATAAGTCAATCGGAGAAAGACAACTATCATATGATCTCCCTGATATGAGGAAGTGGAGATGCCACATGGGGGGTTAAGTGGGTCGAAGAATAAATGAAACAAGATGGGAGTTGGAGGGAGACAAAGTGACTCTTAATTTCATAAGTGACTCTTAATTTCACAAAACAAACTGAGGGCTGCTGGGGGGAGGGGCCTTGGGAGAGGGGGGTGGGGTTATGGACATTGGGGGGGTATGTGCTATGGTGAGTGCTGTGAAGTGTGTAAACCTAGTGATTCACAGACCTATACCCCTGGGGATAAAAATATATTATATATTTATAAAAAATTTAAAAAAATAAAAGTAAAAAAATAAAAAAAAGAAATGTTTATGTTTTATTTATGTCAGAAAAAAATGTTTATATCAGTTTTTGAACTTTGGCTTATAATAATATAAATAATAAATAAATAGTATAAATATAAATAATGTAAATTTATATAAATTAAAAATTTATCAGCACCAAAAGAGAATACTGAAAACTGAAATTGACATTTGCTCACACACTCATTCATGACTATGTATTATTGAATAACATCTAAGTGCCATGATAATATAATAACATCTAAATGCATTCTATCTTTGATAGGACAAAGATATCACTGTGTAGTGGTATCACAATTTTCCATAAGCTATCCATTTGGAATCATTTCTTGATGCATATATTCAAGGACTGACTAACTGTGTGTTCACAATGCCTTTTTCATTTACCAGTTAATTTTTACTCCAATGGCTACCACTCTAGTTCAAATTCAGAAAAAAAAAATTAACTTCCTTACTGGTTGGTTCCTATGTGTTCAGATTCTTTGTCAACTATCACAAAAGTACCAGTCTCATTATTTCACAGTAAACCAGGCAGACACACTGGAATCTATGGCATAAAAGATTAATAAAACTATTTCTGCTTACAGAGAGCTTATAATCAAGGTAGAGAGGAAAGTTACTTACACCCAAAGAACTGTAATTAAAGATATGATTTTTAAGAATCATATGAGGAAAGAAAAGGAAAAAAAAGGTGTGTTAGAGTACTGAAGAAAGAAAAGAGAATTTTGTTCCATTCAAAAATTGCAAGGCTTCCCGTAGGAAGAAGTTTCCACAGCTTGGCAGACATTAAATTCCTTTCCTGTATGTTCCTGATTGACCATTCCAATCTTACCTCTCTCTAATCTCCTAGGTTAAGATGTACTCTAGCAAAACCAGTCCTTTACTGAAACTCAAGTTCATTTTGTTCTTTTCTGACTTCGTGCTTTTGCCTTTCTCCTGTTTCTCTTAAAGGCCCAGTAAAAATCTTACTTCCTCTACTAATTCACTCGGCTTACATCAGATGAGTCTTAATAAAGCATATGTCTTTTCTATTTGGAACATAATAATTATATTTTGGTTTCTATGGTGGTTAAATGTTCTTTCTCTCATATATACGCGTAGTATATCACTCCATCCATTAACATTTAGCACAGTGCTCTGCAGAGAGCAGGTGCAAATGAAAATTTAATTTCTTGATTGACATGTTTTTCTTGAAAAGTTTTTCTGAATTTGAAAAGTTTTTTTTTTCTGGATTTCTTGAAAAGTTTTTCTGGATATATACTCCTTTTTAAGATACTATTTCATTATTATGTTCTCTCGTCTTCCTTTCATTGTTACCCACATAGAGAGAAGCCTACTTAGAATCTATTCTCCAAGTTAACGTGTTGTTCCTTTCTATCACTGCCCACTTTCATTGTAATATTAATTCCTTTAATATGTAACACCGATATATATAACATTGGCATAAGCTATAGCATTTGCTTTACTCATACTTGAACAAGTCTCAATTATAGTCTACTATGCTAAACGAGATTTGTTTTCATTGAACTTTCTGCTAATTGATTATACACTTTCTTATAAACGGTTGCATTATTTTCACTTCATTATTCCCACTCAATTTCCCTCTGCTACATTCTCCATCAAGATATAAAGACTCATTCAACTATGCAGTTTTCTCTTAATCATCTCTGTGTGTGCTTAATACAGCTCCCATACAGAAAAATTCACAAATCAAAAATGCATGGCCCAGTAGGTTTTCACAAAGAAAATACCTGTGTTACAACTACAGGTTGTGAACTGGAATACTGTCAGTATCAAGGAAACTTGTGCCTCATTCCAATCACTACTGACCTTCTTCCCCAACAAAAGTAACCATAATGCTTACTTTTCCTGTATTTCTTTACAGTTTTATCTCCCAAACATTTATCTTTAAATACTATAGTTTAAATGGAGTCATAGGTGATCTTTTGCAGTAGGCTTTTCTCACTCTTAACATTATCAGCATTGAGAGCCATTCATTTTGTTGAGTGTAATGGTAGTTCATTCATCTACAACTTTCTTCTATAATGTTCTATTGATATAACACAGTATTTTAATCCATTCTACTGCTCAGGGACATCTTGGCTATTTTCTGTTTTTAGCTTACAAATAATACTGTGACAATTTTTTTTATCATTCTCTTTCAGGCCTGTGCAATTTTTAGATTCATACCAAGGAATAGAATTCCTGGATTATAAACCACATACATATTCAGATTCTGTAGATATTGCCAAGTAATTTTGCAAAAATTTATACCAACATATAATTCTACCAATAGTATACAGAGTCCTATTTATTCCAGTTCCTTGTCAGCATTTGTTGTCATCATTCTTTACATTTGTATTAATTCTGAGGGTAGGTAAGGGTGTGTGTGTGTGTGTGTGTGTGTGTGTGATGGTATCTCATTTAATTTTTAATATGCATTTTCCTGGTGACTAATAAAATTGAGCATCTATTCATATCTTTACTGACTGGATATCAACTATTGTTAAGTGACCAATCTGTGCGATGTCATCAGCCCTATTGAAAGATGCTGTAATAAAAGTTCTAAAAGATGTAGTCAGAGATACAGAAGGACACTACACATTCTTATCCACTAGGAAGATCTAACAATTGTAAATATTTATGCCCCCAATATGGGAGCAGCCAACTACATAAGAAAACTGTTTAACAAGATAAAGAGTCACACTGATATGAATACATTAATAGTAGGGGACCTTAACACGCCACTCTCAGTAACAGACTGATCATCCAAGCAGAAAATCAATAAAGAAACAAGAGCACTTAATGACACATTGGAGCAGATGGACCTCATAGATATATACAGAACACTCCACCCTAAAACAACAGAATACTCATTCTTCTCTAGAGCACATGAACATTTCTCCAGATTAGACCACATACTGGGTCACAAATCAGGGCTCAACTGATACCAAAAGATTGAGATTATTCCCTGCATATTCTCAGACCACAATGCTTTGAAACTGGAACTTAACCACAGGAAAAAGTTTGGAAGGAATTCAAATACTTGGAAGCTAAAGACCACCCTGCTTAAGAATCTTTGGATCAACCAGAAAATCTAAGAACTTAATTCATGGAAACCAATGAGAATGAAGACACTTTAGTCCCAAACCTATGATACGGCAAAGGCTGTCCTAAGGGGGAAATACATAGCCATCCAAGACTCCTTCAAAACAACTGAAAAATCCAGAATACACCAACTCTCTTTACACCTTAAAGAACTGGAGAATCAACAACAAATTAAGCCAACCCCACACACAAGAAGGGAAATAAGATTAGAGATCAATGAGATAAAAGAGATCAGTGAGATAAAACTAGAGATAAAAACTAGAGATACAGTAGAACACATGAATGAAACTAGAAGCTGGTTTTTTGAAAGAATCAGTAAGATCAATAAACCACTGGCCACACTAATCCAAAAGAAAAGAGAGAGGACCTAAATTAATAAAATTATGAATGAAAAGGGAGAGATCATGACTAACACCAGGGAAATAGAAACAATCATCAGAAATTATTATCAACAGTTATATGCCAATAAGTCAAGCAACCTAGACAAAATGGATGCATTCCTAGAAACCTATAAAGTTCCAAAACTGAATAGGGAAGAAATTGACAACCTGAATAGACCAAAATCTAGTAACGAGAATGAAGCAGTGATCAAAAACCTCCCAAAAAAACAAGAGCCCAGGACCTGACAGATTCTCTGAGGAATTCTACCAAACATTCAAAGAAGAAATAATACCTATCCTCCTGAAGCTGTTTCAAAAAATAGAAACAGAAGGAAGACTTCCAGACTCTTTTTATAAAGTCAGCATTACCCTGCTCAACAAACCAGGTGAAGACCCCACAAAAAAAGGAGAATTTCAGACCAATATCCCTGATGAATATGGATGCCAAGATTCTCAACAAGATCCTAGCTAAGAGGATCCAACAGTATATTAAAAAGATTATCCACCATGACCAGGTGGGATTTACCCATTGGATGCAAGGGTGTTTCAACATTCACAAATCAATGTGATAGAACAAATCAGTAAGAGGAGAAGAACCACATGGTCCTCTCAATTGATGCAGAAAAAGGATGTGACAAGATACAGCATCCATTCCTGATTAAAACGATTCAAAGTACAGGGATAGAGGGAACATTCTTTAGCTTCATAAAATCTATCTATGAAAAACCCACAGCAAATATCATCATTAGGGAAAAGCTGACAGCCTTCCCTTTGAGATCAGGAACACAATAAGGATGTCCACTCTCTATAATGTTATTCAACATAGTGCTAGAAGTCTTAGCAACAGCAATCAGACAACAAAGAGAAATAAAAGGTATTCAAATTGGCAAAGAAGAAGTCAAACTTTCTCTCTTCGTAGGTGACATAATACTTTATACGGAAAACCCAAAGGGCTCTGCCCCCAAACTACTAGAACTCATACAGCAATTCAGCAATGTGGCAGGACACAAAATCAATGTAAGGAAATCAGTTGCTTTCTTATATAACAATGAAAATATAGAAAGGGAAATTAGAGAATTGATTCCATTTACTATAGCATAAGATACCTGGGAATAAACCTAACCAAAGAGGTAAAGGATCTGTACTCAAGGAACTACAGAACACTCATGAAAGAAACTGAAGAAGACACAAAAAGATGGAAGAGCATTCCATGCTCATGGATTGGAAGAATAAACATTGTTAAAATGTCTAAACTGCCTAGATCAATCTATACTTTCAATGCAATTCCAATCAAAATTCCACTGGCATTTTTCAACGAGCTGGAACAAACAATCCTAAAATTTGTATGGAACCAGAAGAGACCCCAAATTGCTAAGGAAATGTTGAAAAAGAAAAAACTGGGGGCATCACATTGCCTGATTTCAAGCTTTACTACAAAGCTGTCATCACCAAGACAGCATGGTACTGGCATGAAAATAGACACATAGACCAGTGGAATAGAGTGGAGAGCGCAGATATGCACCCTCAACTCTATGGTCAAACAATCTTCAACAAAGCAGGAAAAAATATACAGTGGAAAAAAGACAGTCTCTTCAACAAATGGTGCTGGGAAAATTGGACAGCTATGCGTAAAAGAATGAAACTCAACAATTCTCTTATACTATATACAAAGATAAACTCAAAATGGATAAAAGACCTCAATGTGAGGCAGGAATCTATCAAAATCCTAGAGAAGATCATAGGCAGTCACCTCTTCATCATCGGCCACAGCAACTTCTTTCAAGATATGTCTCCAAAAGCAAAGGAAACAAAAGCAAAAATGAACTTTTGTGACTTCATCAAGATCAAAAGCTTCTGCACAGCAAAGGAAACAGTCAACAAAACAAAGAGGCCACCCCCTCAATGGGAGAAGATATTTGCAAATGACAGTACAAAGGGCTGATATCCAAGATCTGTAAAGAACTCCTCAAATTCAACACACACAAGACATCCAAAGATGGAGGGCAGACAATGAACAGACACCTCTCCAACGAAGACATACAAATGGCTAACAGACACATGAAAAAATGTTGATCATCATTAGCCAACGGCGAGATTCAAATCAAAACCACACTGAGATACCACCTTATACCAGTTAGAATGCCCAAAAACAGGACAAGAAACAAGTGTTGGAGAGGATGTGGAGAAAGAGGATCCCTCTTACACTATTGGTGGGAACGGAAGTTGGTGCAGCCACTTTGGAAAACAGTGTGTTGATTCCTCAAGAAATTAAAAATAGAGCTACCCTATGACCCTGCAATTGCGCTACTGGGTATTTACCCCAAAGATACAGATGTAGTGAAAAGAAGGGCAACCTGTACCCCAATGTTCATAGCAGCAATAGCCACAGTCGCCAAACTGTGGAAAGAACCATGATGTCCTTCCATGGACGAATGGATTAAGAAGATATGGTCCATATATACTATGGAGTATTATGCCTCCATCAGAAAGGATGAATACCCAACTTTTCTATCAACATGCTCAGGACTGGAAGAGATTGTGCTGAGTGAAATAAGTCAAGCAGAGAGAGTCAATTATCATATGGTTTCACTTACTTGTGGCGCATAAGGAATAACACGAAGGGCATTGGAAGATGGAGAGAAGTGACTTGGGGGAAATTGGAGGGGGAGACAAACCATGAGAGACTGTGGACTCTGAGAAACAAACTGAGGGCTTTGGGGGGGGCGCGTGGTGTGTTGGGTGAGCCTGGTGGTGGGTATAATGGAGGGCTCCTATTGCTTGGAGCACTGGGTGTGGTGCATTAAGAATGAATTTTGGAACACTGAAAAAAATTTAATTTAATTTAATTTAAAGAAAAGATTCGTCATTGTTTCTGTTGAGAGGAGGTTGTTACAGACTTTTTGTTACTACTTTTTTCAGTGTTTCTTTTATGAGAACCCTTGGAGAGATTTCTATCTGCCCTAACACAAAGAAAAAAAATTAGCTCTTTACCCCCTTCCTTTCTATACTGGCATTTTGAATCCTGTAATTGACTAGTTTTCTTTTTGTATATACCCCTGCAAACTTGGAAATAATTTTCTGACCCACTGGTAGCAAGGCATTAGCATTTTACAGTACCCATTTTAACAAGCTTTTTTACGATGGAAACCCTATTACAACATACGCAAAAGTAGAGAGAATATCATTGAATATCCATTGACCTAACACCCACGTCAACAATGGTACCAAGAGCGGTCATATCCATTCATCTACATCCCACCCATCCTCCCTCACTAGACCATTTGAAGCAATTCTCAGACATCATGTCATTTCACCAACATTTATTTCACTATAAATCTCTAAAGAATGAAAATCCAACCAGGGAACTTCCACTTGCAGTGGAGATGTAGAAAGTTGTAGGACAGTGTGGCTTTCATTTTCTTTTTTTTGTTTGTTTTTTGTTGTTTTTTTTTTTAACATGAAGAGCCAATTAGGTAATCTACAAAGCCATTAAAAAAAAAGATTATATATAGATTATATATAATCTCCAAGGGTGCAAAGTAAACAAAATAAAATAAAATCTAGAAAATAGTGAAATGACATTAAAATCTAAAATGATCCCTTTAGGGGCATTGAGATCCAAGCCTGCTTTCATTTTTGGTAGAGTGGCGGGAGGAAAACAAAACAAAACAAAACAAAACAAAACTCACCATAGATTGGGTGAAAAGAAATCAGAGGATGACTTAATGAAATTTTTTTTTTTTTTTTTTTTGAGGGGGTGAGGGCTAAGGGAAGAGGGAAAGGGGATGGGGGAGAGGGTGAGAGACTCTTAAGCTCTTAAGCAGGCTCCATGCCCACCATGGAGCTGAGGCAGCTCAGGGCTCGATCTAACAACCCTGAACTCATGACCTCACTGTAAATCAAGAGGCAGACACCTAACCCAGTGAGCCACCCAGGCACCCCGAACAAATATTTTAAAGGCTGAGCAAGATTGGTTTGATAGTTTAGAATCCCTGGGAGCCCCAGCCAAGACGACTCAGACTCACCTGTGAACTCTTTGCCTTGGTTCCGTATCAATGGGTGAGCACATCACGACCGGACGCGGGGCAGAACAGAGAGAAAGCAGCTGAAGCGCAGTGAGGGTTGCCCATGAGGCGCGGGGGAGCAGGGGCGCTGGCTGAGAGGGTCCCCTTGCACCGCTGTGGGCCCCGCGGAAAGCTGAGGAAAGAGCCGGAGCTGAGAGAATTCCTTCAGGCCGTGGACCTCCGAACAAGCTCAGCGTCCCCACCGGACAGGCACAGCTGAGGGAGACCCCCCTCTACATCCGGGCTCTGCGGGGAGCTGGGGGCGGGGCAAGAGAACTGAGACCCCTCCCCAGATCATCAGAGTTCAAGTCCCGCCCACCAAATATCTGAAATCCGCGGTGAACTGAATCTCCGCAGCAGCAACCCCGGACCCAGTTCAACCACAGGTGAGACTGATTTAGCAAGCCTTCACACACACTGACTGCGTAACTGAAGACGGTTAATGCTTTTATTTCCGTTTTTACTGCGATTTTATGCACCATGCCTGGTATACAATAAAAGGTTATGAGAGGGGCACCTGGGTGGCTCAGCTGGTTAGGCAGCTGCCTTGGACTCAGGTCCTGATCCTGGGGTCCTGGGATGGAGCCTCGCGTTAGGCTCCCTACCCAGATTCTTTCTCCCTCTTCCTCCGCTGCACCCCCTACTTGTTGTGCTCATGCATGCTCTCTCTCTAAGAAAATCTTGAAAAAAAAAAAAAAGAAAGAAAAAGAAAAAGAAAAAAGGTTATGAGATACCATGAAGAAGCAATAAGAAAAGAGTCATCATCAAGACAAGGATCTGTAAGACCAGACCTAGGATGGCCCCGGTGTTGTAACGATAAGAGAGAGACTTTCAAAATAATAAATGTGTTAAAAGGAGAAAATGAACAACACGTGTGAACAGGGTTCAGCAAAGATCAGAAAAACAAATGGAAACCTGTAAAATGAAAAATGCAACGTCAGAGAGAAGACAGAACAGCCATGAAAACCATTATCATGCTAAAACTTTAATAATAATTCCTCAATACCATCAAATATCCAATCAACATTCACTTAACCCGAATGTCTCCTTAGATTTTCTTTTTTTTTACAGGTCGTTCAAATAAGTATCATACATTGAAATGGATTGGGTTTGGGGTTTTAAGGGATCTTTCATCATTTCACTTCTCCTGCCTTCAACTTATGAGATGAAAAAACTGGGTTCAGTATGTCCCACAGTCTGGATTTTGCTGCTTCATCTCTCTGCTACCATTTAACATGTCCCTCTGCCCTCTGCATTTCCTGTAAACTGGCAGGGAGATGTAGATACCCAGTGCTCAGACTCCATTTCAATTTTTTGAAGATAAATCTTCATAAACAGTGTTGTATACTTCCACTGGGATTTTTTAAAAATTATTTTTGGGGAGGCGGTTTTGTTTCTTTGCTATTAACGCACGTTTACATGTCCCTGGCAAAACGAACTGAAAAGTTACCTCTTTGAGTCCATCAGTTATACTTTGTGGGTGTTTAAATCTCTTTTCAAAATTTTTATGCTGGATCATCTGTGGACTCCTTCAGATTCTTTTTTTCATTCCATTAGTGAGTTTGGCCGATTTGGTCAAATACACGTTTGGCTTTTTCACTGTGTTGGTTTCTGTTTAAATTTTCTTTTGAGATGAGAGCTGGACTCCTCGTCCAGACTTCTATTGCATTTTTACAGGGAGATAATCAATCAGGAAGCCTCCCGCGTTATACCTCCTGCTGAATGAACCGTCCCTTTGGGCTCATGTAGTCTCTATGAAAAAGACACCAGGGGTGCCTGGGTGGCTCAGTGGGTTAAGCCTCTGCCTTCAGCTCAGGTCATGATCTCCAGGTCCTGGAATCGAGCCCCGCATTGGGCTCTCTGCTTGGCAAGGAGCCTGCTTCCCCCTCTCTCTCTGCCTGCCTCTCTGCCTACTTGTGATCTCTGTCTGTCAAATAAATAAAATCTTAAAAAAAAAAAAAAGACACCAGATGAATTCCAGTGAGGGGGAAGTTGTGCTGAGGGTCAGCTCAGTGCTCGAGGACAAGCCTCCCCCAGCAGCAACTGTTGCCCGCTGCTTGGCTGGCCATCGCTCTGCTACCAGCCTGAGGGCAGAGGCCTCCTCACTGTCAGCAAGCTGCGAAAGGGGTGTCGTCCTGTTCCCCATACTGGAGACCACTTGCACACTAAGTAATGGCAGTGGGCCCAGTAAAACACAGTCCCTTTCTGTAGTCTCGGAGGAAAACAAAAAGCAAAAAACAAAAATTATTTCAGTTGCAACCATTTTTAATTTGTTCATTGGCATCCCCACTTCACTGAGGAGAAACAAAACAAAACGCACTTCAGGTAAACTTGTGATTCTCAGTTTTGACAAGTAGAGATGCTTTTCTTCATTTTATGTGCATTTGGACTTTAGAAGTGGTATGTATAGGATAGATGGCACAGATAGCAAGCCTGTTCTAGTTGACTGACTTTTAGATGGTGCCACAAACTTCTAGCCTGGTAATATTAACAGAGGAAGACAGGGATTTCTGTTACGGATAAAGCCTCAGAATAACTTACTTGATCCAGTGGTCTTAAGTCTTGAATAAGTTTGTACTCGCTGACCATCTTGACCATCCGGCTTCACAGCACATTCATATCATCAGCCCTGATTGGGCTTAGGGCAAATTGTCCTGTTCTGGGGCCCAATAACCTCATAATATCTCTTCTCAAGCTTCATCTCTATCACAGCTTTTTGGTTGTCATTTCTACTTATTTAGACTAAAAATGTCCAAGCAGAAGAATGAGAATAAAAAGGATGTCCACCAAGGTAGGAACTGGGAAGAATCAAGTAGCATCAACAAGAAATTCACATTTTTAATAACAAATGTGTTACCAGCTTGTCATTAAAAATATTATACATCTATGTATGCAATGTATGTGTGGGTGACATAGAGGATAGAATATACTGAATTAAACTTAATCATCTCTTCAGAGTGGTCTTTTTAAAAAAAACTGCTGTGTTTCATGAATAGTTTTACTTATTTATATTACTTATGTCAACCTTCAGCATTAGGGAGGAAGCATATCAGACAGTGCTCAGAGCAATTTCTTGAGTCAGATATTCAGAATCAAAGTCTGTCCCTGCTCCATAAGCAGGATAAATTTGGACAGCTGTTGACTCGTGTGTGAGTTCCCTTATCCTCCAATGAAGATGATGATAAATTTACACACTTCATAAGGTGGCAACAATTAAGTCTATATGAATGAATATATTTATTATCATCATATTTTAGGATAAGAAAACTCACACACAACAATGTAATAGCTGTCCAAGTTCACATTTTATATAAAGTTAACAGCACGATTACGTATGATTGGAATTAACCAACTATCTACAATGGATGAGAACAGGCCACCCACATGTGGAATCCCACCGCAACAGATAAAATGGAATTCATGGGGGGCGCCTGGGTGGCTCAGTGGGTTAATCCTCTGCCTTCAGCTCAGGTCATGATCTCAGGGTCCTGGGATCGAGCCCCGCATCGGGCTTTCTGCTCAGCGGGGAGCCTGCTTCCTCCTCTCTCTCTGCTTGCCTCTCTGTCTGCTTGTGGTCTCTGTCTGTCAAATAAATAAATAAAATCTTTAAAAAAAAATGGAATTCATGGGAGTCTATAATATTGCGATTGAATTTGATACCAAGTCCTGGAGTCTGACAGGGCCTCAGTTTCTTCGTTTGTAAAATGAGGAAGTTCTCTGGTGTGGAGACTTGTTTTCAATATGAAATGGGATTGTTTATAAAGTTTCTGTCATACTGTAGGTACTTAATAAAGATCGCTAGCTTCTTTCCTTCCTCATTCTTCAAATGTTAGTGATTTGTTGATACAAAAGTTGTTCTATGGTAAAAATGTTCACATAACGTAAGAAGTAGCAACCACTAAGACTTAAAAACCCAAGTTCACATTTCTTTTCTTTTCTTTTCTTTTTTTAATTTCTTTTCAGCATAACAGTATTCATTGTTTTTCCACCATACCCAGTGCTCCATGCTATATGTGTCCTCCTTAATACCCACCACCTGGTTCCCCCAACCTCCCACCCCCCACCCTTTCAAAACCCTCAGGTTGTTTTTCAGAGTCCATGGTCTCTCATGGTTCACCTCCCCTTCCAATTTCCCTCAACTCCCTTCTCCTCTCCATCTCCCCATGTCCTCCATGTTATTTGTTATGCTCCACAAATAAGTGAAATGATATGATAATTGACTCTCTCTGCTTGACTTATTTCACTCAGCATAATCTCTTCCAGTCCCGTCCATGTTGCTACAAAAGCTGGGTATTCATCCTTTCTGATGGAGGCATAATACTCCATAGTGTATATGGACCACATCTTCCTTATCCATTCGTCCGTTGAAGGGCATCTTGGTTCTTTCCACAGTTTGGCGACCGTGGCCATTGCTGCTATAAACATTGGGGCACAGATGGCCCTTCTTTTCACTCCATCTGTATCTTTGGGGTAAATACCCAGTAGGGTGCAATTGCAGGGTCATAGGGAAGCTCTATTTTTAATTTCTTGAGGAATCTCCACACTGTTCTCCAAAGTGGCTGCACCAAACTTGCATTCCCACCAATAGTGTAAGAGGGTTCCCCTTTCTCCACATTCTCTCCAACACACGTTTTTTCCTGTCTTGCTAATTTTGGCCATTCTAACTGGTGTAAGGTGGTATCTCAATGTGGTTTTAATTTGAATCTCCCTGATGGCTAGTGATGATGAACATTTTTTCATGTGTCTGATAGCTATTTGTATGTCTTCATTGGAGAAGTGTCTGTTCATATCTTCTGCCCATTTTTTGATATGATTATCAGTTTTGTGTGTGTTGAGTTTGAGAAGTTCTTTATAGATCCTGTACAGACAAAACATTGATATCCAAGTTCACATTTTTGAGTATCATTGGTTTGCAACCCTCTCATGAGCTTCTTGGTGCAATCTGAAACCAGCCCCCTCATGTGGGGAGCAGGGAGGGACTGAAGAAAGAGGCCAGCCACCCCAGATTGGTAGGTGACAGTTTCAATAAGCAAAAAGAACTTATGTAAGAGGCTTATCTTGGGTGACAGCAAGATGAATGGATTCTGCACTCGCCCACCAATGTTTATAACGAGGTCTTAACTGGGTTTAGTCATGTATTCATCCTGCGCAGGTGTTCTCAATACCAGATACTTTCTCAAGGCTGTGTCCTTGGAGCAGCCTCTGGGAGTGGGAAAACCAAGCTGACCCACAATCCAAAGACTGAGAGGGGGTGAGGAGTCTCAGACTGTCGAGGTTCAGCTCACAGGTCATCTGGAGGTCATGTCTTCTCAATGATGTTCCCTAACAAATATGCATCCTGAAATCTTTATTTTATTTTATTTTTTAAAAAGATTTTATCTATTTATTTGACAAACAGAGATCACAAGTAGGCAGAGAGGCAAGCAGAGAGAGAGGAGGAAGCAGGCTCCCCGCCAAGCAGAGAGCCTGATGTGGGGGCTCGATCCCAGGACTCTGGGATCATGACCTGAGTGGAAGGCAGAGGCTTAACCACTGAGCCACCCAGGCTCCCTTTGAAATCTTTATTTTAAAACTGGTTTATTTTAAGCTGTCGGTAGAGGTTTTGAACATTTTATTCAAGTCTTTATTGTTTTCAAAACCCACATCATTGTCACAAATACATATGCTTACTCACATGTACGGGTATATCTAGCAAGAAACAGAAACATGACAAACTATCACTAACCAAACTTGAAAAAGTTTTCCCAAAACATACTGTGTACTATATAAACCTTATGTAAGAAAACCAGGTTGTAAGATAACATTTATGTCCCCATTGTCATTCTTATTAATGGTTCCATTGTTTTTGTTCTGTTTTGCTTTACCACAGGCTTTAATGGCAGCCAACTAATTTGATTGTCTTGATCATAGACTCTCAGACTGGGAAAAGATCTTAGGGACATCTAGTATTTGTCAAACCTGAATCATCATCTGGGTCACCTAGGATGCTTTTTAAAAATGTGAACTCCCTCACCTCTGGAAATTCTGAAACTATACAACTCTTTTTTTTAATGTCCTGTGATGATTCCAACAATGAGTCAGATTTGACCATTTTCCCTTTGCAGAATTGAATCCTTTTGACAACATCTTTGCCAAATTATTACCTAGACCGTGATTGAACACTTTTGGTGAAAGAGAACTTTACTTCTCTGAGGAATCACTTTTCTTTTTTGACCTCTCTATTGGGATCATTTCCCTTATGTGATGTAAAATCTACTCTGTTGTTTCCACCTACTGATCTCAGTTATCATTTGTGGCAAAAACGTTAAATCTTGTTCCACGTCATAGTTCTTTGACTGTCTGGAAATGAATTGGATGTCTTCCTCAGTCTCGTCTGGGATAAAAAAAATCCAAATTCAAATATGTTTTTGTCTCCCATAATTTTTTAACTTTATTATTTGGGGGTTCTCCTTTGGACACTTTCTCATCTGTTGCCATCTAAGTATGTCTCTTCAGGTACAACAAAGAGAGATGTGTTTTAAACATTATTGCTCTCTAAAGCTTATAAAGTTATATTTAGTTAAAAATAGCCCTGATAATTTGTATAATTCTTACTCTGAACTAAAATTATTTGACTATTACTCCCATGTGCTAATGCTAAATCATGTCTTATTCATCTAAGTAATGTGATGGTTTTTTTTTTTTTTTTTTTGGATAACATTTTTTTGTACTCTTGTGTAAAGTTCATCTTATTGGATTTAACTTATGAGTGTAAATTTTAATGATATTTTCAGATCTTGATCTTCTAATGTATTTACTGTCCTCCGTGGTCCTTCTTGAATTGATGAACCTAGTCTAAATGTCTTTATCTGATGGCTGAGAATGGAGAGTTATCTCCATACAATGTGATATCACACCAAAGATGAAAATCCACTGAATGGAGTTACTTAATGTACTTCTACACGGATTTGGACAAAGGTGTGTTAATCTGCCTTCTTTTTTCTTTTTTCTTTTTTTAATTTAATATAATTTTTTTTAGTGTTCCAAAGTTCATTGTTTATGCAGCACACCCAGTGCTCCATGCATATGTGCCCTCCTTAACACCCACCACCAGGCTCACCCAACCCTCCACTCTCCTCCCCTCCAAAACCTTCAGTTTGTCTCTCAGAGTCCACAGTCTCTCACGGATTGTCTCGCCCTCCCGATTTCCCCCAACTCACTTCTCCTGTTCTTCTCCCAATGTCCTCCGTGTTATTCTTTATGCTCCACAAGTAAGTGAAACCATGTGATAAATGATTCTAAAAAAATAATGAGAAACCTTATCAAAACCTTGCTGAAGATACCCATTTACCACAGTTCCTTTACTCACCGGATTAGTAAAACAAAGAAATGGGCTGAATAAGACACAGATTGTTCTTTCATTACTGTGCTTTCTCTTCCAGATTCTTCCAATCCACCTTACTTTTCATATTCCCTTCTAGACTTTGAACAGTTGCCATTAGTGAGGTCTTATGTTTGTGAAAGTCTACTTTTTTCTCCTCAGTTTATAAAATTGGACTGAACTTTGCTAATGAGCAGCCTCCAAGTACCTCTCTTATTTGCCAAGATTTCTTAAAAATAACTGATGGTATTTCCGTGATCTCACTTATAAGCTACCTATGACCCTGGCTACTTCTTCACATCCCTCTAGGTGGTTTTGAACTTTGTGGCAGCAAAGAGAGGAAAAGAAATGAAGGTAGCAAGCTGCCACATTGTCAAGTAATTCAAGCTTGTTATCCAAAGGTGTCAGGAAAATGAGCTCTATCACTTCCTAGACCTGAAGTTCCTTCCCATACAATAATGCAAGTTGGGAGGACAGGGAGAGGCAATAGAGATACGGAAGAACTTGTTTACTGATATCCTTGCCATATCTGCAGTAGATAGATTTACAGCACTTGAGATGTTTCTGAAGGCCTAGGCTCAGTGAACTCTTTTTTATCTAGTTTTATCTATCCATTATAATTTATCAGGAATTAATTATAGGGACAAAAAAGAGCTCATCTTTTGATGAGCTCTTCACTGCCCAGACCTTCAAGGTGAAGATGAAACTCTTCATCTTCACTGCACAAACCTCTCCCAAACTTCTTCCCCAGCTTTCTGATAAAATGGAATTAACTAGAACTTGCATTGCTAAAGCCCACATTTCTTTCCTCTTGTCTGCATGAGTAAGAGTCCCATTGCCAGCACAATTTTAAGGAGGGTCTAAGAAGCATAGATTCAATCAGATAAACTCAGCCAACTCTCACACACAACACCAACACACAGAAATAGTCACCAATAGTTTTTTTACCCTTTTTCTAGTTATTTCATTATTGTTGCTTTTGACTTTAACATTTTCCCATATTTACTAAAAACCTGAGGTCATCAGCTTTTTTGGGATCATAGCTTATTTTAATTGCATATTTCTCCTCAGGATTATTTTCAATTTCTGCTAAAATTAACTTTTTAAGGGCTTTTGAGTTTAACTGAATTTTTATTTCAGAGTTTTTGGCAAGAAATTAAGGTATTTTTGTCTTCATATTTTTTAGGTCAGCCTTCCCAGATGATAGGCCTCACAGATGACCAGATCCCATTCTTTGCTTTCACAAATGGAGAGATGGCATCATTGCTTTTCCTCATGGTTACCATGGGAGTTCTTCAATAACCAGTTTCTCCTTTATGGTCACAATTAGGTCCAGAGTTACTACCAGGTTCTTGGTTAATTGATTAATTCCTACTGCCCCAACTCCTTTTCCTGTGATTTTTCTTAATTTTAAACTTTTACTTGTTTTGTGTCTACTCTGAAATCTTTGATTCTCATTTGATAAGTAAGACAGAAAATAATACAATCTTTCTTTGAGTCCTCAGTGAAAACCATATTCTTTTGTGAAGAAACTGTATCTTGTACTGGCTTTAGAAAAAACAAAAAGAGAGCTCCCCTTTAATAAGCATTTATCAACTGTATCAGTTTCCTGACACTTTATTGCCATGGGAATTGTATTCATTAGTTTTTGATCGATATTCTTTCTAGTATATTTATATGCTAGCACTGTAGCATAAAACTATTATTATTTAAGTCTAGTTTTGTATTAAAATATATTTGTCTTTGAAATGAGAAAAATAGAATATGGATTTTTTAGGGTGATATTTACACAAGGCACTATGACACAAGCTAAGGAAAATACTTGGTCAATTTTTAATTTCCATAATAATAATGCAAATTCAAAGATTTATGAAATTAGAAAATGTTCTTAAAGAACTCTCCAATTTTATATGATTCCTCAGTATTGAAAATTGTTTTGCATAGTTATATTTCAACTTTGTCAGAATTTTAAAATATATATCACGAGATACTACTATACAGTACTATCACTGGAAATGCTTATATATGGTGATGGTATACATATTCTTTTTTTTTTTTAAGATTTATCTATTTATTTGAGAGAGAGAGAGAGAATGTGTGTATAAACAGGGTGAGGGACAGAGGATCTTACACAGACTCCCCACTGAGCATGGAACCTTGCACAGGCCTGAATCCCAGGACCCTGAGATCATGACCTGAGCTGAAACCAAGAGTCAGCTGCTTAACTGACTGAGCCACCCAGGTGCCCCAATGATATACATATTCTTTTTTTTTTTTTTCTCTCTAAATAATTTTATTTTTTTATAAACATATATTTTAATCCCCAGGGGTACAGGTCTGTGAATCGCCAGGTTTACACACTTCACAGCACTTGCCATAGCACATACCCTCCCCAATGTCCATAACCCCAACCCCCTCTCCCAACCCTCCTCCCCCCATCAACCCTCAGTTTGTTCTGTGAGATAAAGAGTCACTTATGGTTTGTCTCCCTCCCGATCCCATCTTGTT
>PJEN01024333.1:0-18242 GCA_004024605.1 Pteronura brasiliensis
GGCTGCTTTCAGGATTTTCTCTTTGTCACTAAGACTTGTAAATTTTACTATTAGGTGACGGGGTGTGGACCTATTCTTATCGATTTTGAGGGGGGTTCCCTGAATCTCCTGGATTTTGATGCTGTTCCCTTTGCCATATTGGGGAAATTCTCTCCAATAATTCTTTCCAATATACCTTCTGCTCCCCTCTCTCTTTCTTTTTCTTCTGGAATCCCAACTATTCTAATGTTGTTTCATCTTATGGTGTCACTTATCTCTCGATTTCTCCCCTCGTGGTCCAGTTGCTGTTTGTCCCTCTTTTGCTCAGCTTCTTTATTCTCTGTCATTTGGTCTTCTATATCACTAATTCTTTCTTCTGCCTCATTTATCCTAGCAGTGAGAGCCTCCATTTTTTTATTGCACCTCATTAATAGCTTTTTTTATTTCAACTTGGTTAGATTTTAGTTCTTTTATTTCTCCAGAAAGGGCTCTTATATCTCCTGAGAGGGTTTCTCTAATATCTTCCATGCCTTTTTCAAGCCTGGCTAGAACCTTGAGAATCGTCATTCTGAACTCTAGATCTGACATATTACCAATGTCTGTATTGATTAGGTCCCTAGCCTTTGGTACTGCTTGTTCTTTTTTCTGTGGTGAATTTTTCCACCTTGTCATTTTGTCCAGATAAGAGTATATGAAGGAGCAAGTAAAATACTAAAAGGGTGGCAACAACCCCAGGAAAATATGCTTTAACCAAATCAGAAGAGATCCCAAATCATGAGGGGGGGAGAAAGGGGATAAAAAGAGGTTCAGAAAGAGAAAAAAAAAGAAACAATTTAAAAAAGAAAACGAAAAAGAAAAAATATAAAATATATAATATATATATATGTATATATATATCTATCTAATATATATCTATCTATCTAGATATATCTATCTAGATAGATAGATATATATTGGATAGATATATCTAATATATATATCTAGATATATATATTAGATAAACTAGTTAAAATGTTAAAAAGAAAAGGGTAAAAGTTTAAAAAATTGGCAGAAGAAGAGAAAAAATTGAAAAATAAAAAAAATTAAATTAACTGCAAGGCTAAAGAATCATGGGGAGAAAGCCATGAGTTCCATGCTTTGCTTTCTCCTCCTCTGGAATTCCTCTGCTCTCCTTGGTATTGAAACTGCACTCCTTGGTAGGTGAACTTGGTCCTGGCTGGATTTCTCCATCTTCTGGGGGAGGAGCCTGTTGTAGTGATTCTCAAGTGTCTTTGCCCCAGGCGGACTTGCACAGCCCTTACCAGGGGCCGGGCTGAGTAATCCGCTCAGGTTTGCTTTTGGGAGCTTTTGTTCCCTGAGCGCTTTCTGTAGAGTTCTGGAGGATGGGAATGAAGATGGTGGCCTCCCAGTCTCCATCCAGGAGGAGCCGAGAGCCCGGGGCCCCACTCCTCAGTGCGCCCTCAGAGAACAGTGCCCAATTACTCCCGTCACCCTGGCCTCCGGCCACGCTCCTAGCTGACCGAGCCTGCGACCAGTTCAAGGTAACCCCCAGCTGAGAGCTCACTCCTTGGCTCTGTCTCTGTAGCCGGCTTCCCCGTTCTAATACCTGTAAGCTCTGCAACACTCAGACACCCCCGATCCTTCTGTGACCCTGGACCTGAGGCCACGCTGACCCCGCATGGGCTTCACCCCGGTTAAGCCTCTGGAGCGATGTCCCTCAGCAGAACAGACTTTTAAAAAGTCCTGATTTTGTGCTCCATTGCTCCGCTGCTTGCCGGGACACAGCCCCTCCCCCTGCGGTCTATCTTCCCGTCGCTTTGGATTCATTTCTCCACCAGTCCTACCTTTCAGAAAGTGGTTGATTTTCTGTTTCTAGAATTGCTGTTCTTCTTCTCTTTGATCTCCCATTGGATTTGTAGGTGTTTGCAATCTTTAGATAAGCTATCTAGCTGATCTGCTACCTGAAGTAGTCTCAGCCTGCTACTTCTCCGCCATCTTGACTCCTCCCCCCTATTTTATTTTATTTTTTGGCGGACTCATATCCTACTTTTAATGTCTGTTTTCATGACTTCACAGGGTTTCTGTATAGAGTACAAGGAGACAAAATGTTTGGCCTCGGAGGATGCTGCCTGGCCAGTGCAGAATAGAGTCTTGTGCCCACAATGGGCACAACCAAGTAACTTCACTTAATAGCTGCTGAGCTACTTAAACAAGGATATTTCAGTCCTTCATGCTGTGTGTGTATATCCTGACTCGCCCTTTCCTTGGGGAAAATAAGGAGAAAAGTACATACGTGGAAATGTACTATTAGCTACTGCACCAAATTTGGCAAGGGTGGTGGAGCTCAGATTCTCTGAGAGGAGCACCTCACTGCCTAAAGAGGGGCACTTTTCTCAAGCTGAGATCCACAAGATCCCATCCACCCCCACTTCCACTTCCCAGTTTCCCTCTGCAGCAGCTTGGATCCCTGTGAGAAAAGGAAAAGTGATGTTATTTGGGAAATCAGATCTAAGCAAAGACCAAATTTCTGCTTGCAGTCCTTAAAATAATCTTCAATGAACTAAAGCCTTCTGAGTCAGAGGATAGGACATCCTCATTTGCATGATTCAGAATGGCAGTGATGCCACAGGCAGTCATTGAGAGCAGTTCCTGAATGTGAAAAACCCAAGCAATCAAACAGGTACTGTAGCTGGCACCAAATGAATAATTTCACATAACTGAAGTCCATTCCATTGACCCTAGCACAGGAAGCTGGTGGCTTTAGTGGGGGCACTGACAGCAGATAGTTTTCTGAATGGGACAGAAGTTGCTGGGCTTCTCACCCAGAGTTTACAATGTTTAGTACATACAGCACTTTTTTTTTAAAGGCTCAGAGAATATCCATATTTTATTAGAATGTCAGTTTGTTTCTTGGTAGCCATATAGAAGAAGAAAATCTTTAGGGCATCTTAGGAATCCTGGAAGTTGTATGCAGAAGGCTGTTTTTGTGTCTTGGGAAAGTGGCTCACAGATGGCCATCATAGTCTTAAGGGGTCTCTGGCATCTAAAATATTAGAACCATGTTTCTGATACAGTTAAGAGATCACAAAGAAACTTGTGTGGCATGCTATCATGAAGTAGAATTTTAAAAGCTGGACCACTGATTATAAGTTGCAGGATCTGTTGCAAGGAGCATCTTGCTCTCTCAATGTAAAGTCTCAAAGTTCTCATGTGTGGTTATATATTTTTTAAAAGATTTATTTGTTTATTTGAGAGGGAGAGAGAGAGAAAGAGGGGGAGGGACAGAGGGAGAGGGAATCTCCAGCAGACTCCTCAGTGAGCACAGAGCTTGACAACATGGGGCTCGATCTCTGAGATCATGCGTGACCTGAGCCAAAATTGAGAGTCAGTCATTTAACTGAACTGAGCCACCCAGGTGCCTCCCATGTGTGGATATTTTTAAAACACATGGGAATGTGGGCATGACAGTCATGTTCCACTTAACCAGCAGCAGCCCACTTAGTGGCTTTCCTGTTCTGTCTCTTCTGTTCCCTGAAGAGCTTGCTGGGATTCTGAAGAGAATTGCTTTGTGCTTTTCCAGTAACATTTCCCACTAAGTAGGAATCAAATGTCCAGATGTGGGTTCTCAATAGTGAATGATGTCCGTGAAAGATGAGACATTGAGTGCCCTGGCTTGTAGGCTGCTGGCAGGGTTCCATACCCTGATGCTAGGAGGATTTTTGACAATCGAGGGCTGGCTCTCCTCACTCCAGTAGAGACCGGCCTTTCTCTCCCTGTAGTTGATTCACACTTGTTTTTTGTTTTGTTTGTTTGTTTGTTTGTTTGTTTGTTTGTTTCAGCCCAGGTGGAATAAATGCTGCTTGATAACAATATCCATCACCATAATCCCATCCCATTTGTGAGTGTATCATTGCTATAGTTTGGTTGTAGGTGTTGGAATAATGCTGTGGGCTGCCAACCATGGCTCAAATCAAGTATCAGTTGTGGTAGGAGCCACATCAATGAAAGAAATGGGACTCTGATTAAAAATTTCTTTTGTGACCCACTGACAATTGAAATAAACCACCACAGCAAGAGAAAACCCATTAGAGCTGCTTCTACTTTTCTTCCTTATTCCTCTGTCAGACTCCCCTGCTGTCTTTCTTATGATGATTCATGAAGGAGATATTTGCTGCCAAGAAATCACTGATTTTGGCTTTGTCTTAGCTACCGTTCACTGGCTTAGCCCAAACTGCACAGCTAGTGTTGGAAGAGAGAATTAGAAGAAGGTATCCTGATGAATTTTCTATAAATATAATTACCTTCCCTGTAAGCCCAATCCTACAAGAGTAAATAGTTCAATTTTTATTTTGCTGTGGGTACAGAAAAAGGGAATTGTTGACATCAGTAGAAAATGAAAAGGCCTTCTGGTCCTCACCCTAAAACTTCTTCAAGACAGAAAATTTAGTCCCCAGAATAGTTGGAAAAACATCAAAAGATCTTATACCATGATTGAGAATGATGGGTTAATAAACTCTTCTGTTTTAAAGAAATTATTTAATGTTTTCCATAAACTTTATAAAATGGGAGAGAAAGAATATCCATTTTCAACTGAAAATTGAAATTCAGTGCTGCAACAGTGAAGCTCTAGTTTTTGCTGTTCATCAAGAACTTATGGGATGCCTGAGTGGCTCAGGTGATTAAGTGCCTGCCTTTGGCTCAGCTCATGATCCCAGGACCCTGGGATCCAGTCCTGCATCGGGCTCCTTGCTCAGCTGGGAACCTGCTTCTCCCTCTGCCTGACACTCCCCCTGCTTGTGGTCTCTTTCTCTCTCTCCCACTCTCTCTGACAAATTAAATCAAATCTTTAAATGAAAAAAAAAACTTCATGTGACATAAAAAGCTCTCATTTAGAGCTTCCCAACCTAGATTGTTAACAAGCTATCAGCTTGTTAGAAATCCAGATTCATGGGTTCTCCTCCAGATAAACTGAACCAGAATCTGCATTTTAACAGGACTCTCAGGGGATTTGTATGCACATTCAAGTCCGAAAAGACCCAGTTTAGGGTAATAGTTCCCAGGGTTAGATCATCATCTTAATCACCCATGTGTGGAGGTCTTAAGAAATATGGTAGAGATTCTGCCAATGAGCCTTTATTCAACACACTCTGATTTACCAAACTTTTTCCTTGCTCACAAGACATAGTGACCAATGTCCACAGCAAGCTGACTGATCTTGGCTTGTAGTCCATTCTTTTGTATTCAACAGCACTTCTGCACAATCTGCTAGATGTATATGTTGTGCTTGTTCCTAAATTTACTAATGATCCAGTGTAAATAATGCAAACTGATACAATGAGTACAAAGAAAATAATACTGTTTGTTTATTTTTGTATGGAGACAAGGAAACCGTGATGGAAAAATTATAAAAATCGAAGAGTTCAGATTTCCTTACAAATGCCTTCAAGTCCTTCTTCTCTTTAAAAGAAACTAAACCTGAAAGTTATTCTGGATATGAAAATGCAAGAAAGATGGCTTTATGGTTCAATAAGTAGACCTATATGAAAAAAATGTCTTTACATTAAAAGTGTGTCAAATGGGTATACTTATATATTTTAGTTTCACATAAACTGTTGTGCCTTAGAAATGCACATATACCATTTTTTCTCCTGATTTTTTGCTTTCCGTAAATTTTGTGTGGAACAATTCAAATATCAGTTGTAATTTTGTCAGGTAAGAGAGTTTTAGTCCACATATTTCTGGATCTCATCCCACTGAATTAGGGTGAGGCTTTGAATGTGTACTTTTAAAAAGATCTAGTCATTAGCTATGTTAGGAAATTATTTAATTAGAGAATTCTGACTGACTACCCAACAGTTACAGAAGGAGGAAGAATTCAGCAGGTTCAGATATTTAAAAAATATTACTAACATATTTATTTACTAGAGAATTTCCAGGAATTTTATAATTAAAAAGGCTCAGCCGACTCCAGGATAATATTTTGGATATTGTCTACATTTCCCAGTATGATGTTTTTGAAGTTTTCCTGGGATTTGACCAGCTGGCCCCTCTGAAACAGTCCATCTGTAAACCAGGAAGAGGGGGAGTTTGGATTGATGTTAATTTCAGAATATTTAAATCTCCTTCTGCACCCCACTGACATTGTCAGAGTGGCACACATATTTTCTTTAGAGAGAATTACTACTTTCTAGTGATTTCCTGCTTCCTAAGTCACTGGTAAATTGACATAGGAAACTGAGAACAGGGGATTTTGAGGAGGCTAGGCAATGGGCTGGGGGACTAAGTTTGCCCTTTGACATCCCCACAACCACCCCCACCATATGGTTTATCTGCTCACTACAAACCTTTTAGACTCCTGAGGAAACCTGAATGCTGATAGGTCACTAATTTACAGAAAGATAAACAGACTTCAAATGACAGAAGGACTGGAAAATTAGATTATCACCTGCCTCTTAATTAGAGATGATGTCCATGGTTATTCTGGATCAGATGTGAGTCTTGTCTTTCAGGCTTCAAGAATGTAGGTTTTAAAAATGTGTGGTTTTTTTTAATTTTTTTTTATGAATGAGAAAAACATTTATTCTCTCTTGGTAAAAAATGTTGTTTTAAATGAGCCGTCTTTGGACCTGTCACCCAGCCTACAGGGGACTCTCATGGCTGCTCTGTATAGCTCAAATATTTGACTATCAGATACATACCCAATGTCCACTAGCACATTTGCTTTCATTGAGACCCTTGTTTGGAAATTCACATTCTGGATATTTTGGATGAGAAATGCTATGATTTGTTTTGATTTTCAGGACCCAGGCTGAAATATCTACCTGACGAAGAGGTGATTACTTGATGGACAATACCACGGTGACTTCACCCTTGGCCTCAAATCTGGGTGTCTGGTTGTAATTTACCACTTAGCTTTTACCCTCTAATTATCAGTGAGACTTCAGAGAAAGAGTCAGTCCAAATCTGAATACATTAAAATGTGCCAAATCTCTCTGAGAAGTGATCTATTTGCCTGAGATGTTGAAGTAAATTCTATGGTTTCTCACATTAGGCCAGGGTTTCCCAGACTGGCCTCATCCTGAACGTCATCATGTACTTGGAGTATAAGGACCCTGGGACTTTCCAGTGATTTCCAATCACTAGGTCTCATAAGCAAGAGATGCTTATGAACAGGCAAGTTCAGGGATCACAGTTTTAATGTTGTAGGATTTATTTCATTCTGCTCTCTCATGGATAATGCATTTTCAGTGAATGATTGCTAAGTGATGGTGGTGAGCACACTTGACACTGAAGTACAGGGGTGAAGTGTGCTCAGTGTTTCTTGTGATCCTGAAAACATCAGTATGACACAAGATACAGGATGCTCACTTGTTCTTAGCAGCAGGGCTGTTCAAGAAGACTGTTCTGCAGAAACTAGGATCCCATCTGGGCTCATAAGAATACCAAAGAAACCAAAACTGTTCTTGTTTATAATAACACAGTAACAAGAAACATTCTTAACTCACAAGGATTGCAAATATTAATATATCTGCCTTGCAACCATGAAATTAAAAAGCCTATATTCTGAGTATTTTTTAATATAGGTACCACCAAGTCAGCCTATCAGAGAAAAAGGTGATTAGCTTTTTGTATTCTGTATACAGGTATGCATATATGTATATGTACATGTACATGCAGATGTGTTTCTTCATACATGCTACATATGTACATGTGTATGCATATGTCTGTACTTGTATAGGAACAAAAATAACATCAGGTCCAGGAAGTTATTAATTGTACTTAAGTTAACTTTAGCATTCGAAACTGTTCAAAACTAAATGGAAGGGAGCTTACAAATCATTGACTGCAAATGCTTTGTTTTACTCATCAAGACATGGACACTTGGGAAGACTAAAATGATAGCTATTGTAGGAGCGTGAATAAGAACCACTACTAAAAATGCTTTATTCAGATCACATTATAGTTTTTTTTTAAATCAACCCACTTTATCAAAGTATAATTTACATGTCATAAAATGCACACACATTCAGTGAGTTTTGACAAATGTATGCACTTGGGTAACCACCATCTTTTTTTTTTTTTTTTAAGATTTTATTTATTTATTTATTTGTCAGAGAGAGAGCGCGAGCGGGAGAACACAAGCAGGCAGAGCTGCAGGCAGAGGCAGAGAGAGAAGCAGGCTCCCCACCAAGCAAGGAGCCCAATGCAGGACTTGATCCCAGGACCCTGGGATCATGACCCAAGCTGAAGGCAGCGGCTTAACCAACTGAGCCACCCAGGCGTCCCTGTGTAACCACCATCTTAATCAAAATACATAACATTTCCCATACCCCTGGAAATTTTCCTTCTGTCTCTTTGTAGTCAATCCCCTACATCCCCAGCCCCAGACAACCGCTACTCAGATTTCTGTCATTATAGATAAATTTTGCCCATTTTAGAATCTCTTATGCATGGAATCATACAATACGTGCTCTTTTGTGTTTGACTTCTTTTGTTGTTCATAATGTTATTGAGATTGATTGTGTTGCTGCACATTTTGGGATTTGGCTTCTTTTTACTGTTGAGTAGTATTTTATGAAATGAATCTACCACAATTGACTTATCCATTCACCTCTTAATGTACATTTGAATTGTTTGTAGTTTCTAGCTATTATGAATAAAGATGCTATTGACATTCATATACAAGTGTTTCTGTGAATTACATATTTTCATTGATTAAGTGCTTCGCAGTAGAATTGTTGGATCCCATATTATATATATGAGTGGGTTTGAAGTGGCATATCATAGTGTTTTTTTTAAATTGAGATATACCTGACAATTAAGAACTGCATATATTTAAAGTGTACAATTTGATGTACATATATATTGTCAAGTAATCATCACATTCAAGCTAGCTCACATATCCATCACCTCAACTACCACTGCCTTTTTTCCCTGATAAATAATGATATTGAGCTTCTTTCACTTGCCTGTTGGACATTTGTATTTCTTCTTTTGTTTGTTCAAATCTTTAGCCTATTTTTATTGCATTATTTATTGTTATTAAGCTTGCAAGGGTCCTTTTATTATGATATAACTCTTTTGTTTGAATATGAGTATTACAAATATTTGCTTCCAGTCTATGGCTTCCTTACTATTCTCTTAACAGTGAATTATCAAAATTTTTTAGTATCTAATTTATTTATCCCATTGGCTTTTTAGCTGTATTTCTTTTTGTTAAATTTTAGTAGTTGCTCTAGGGCTCACATGTAACAGTTTATTTAGAATCAGTGTTAGGCTACTTTACACTTCATGAATCCCAGTTAACATTTACCCCTTCTCAATGCAATAAACTTAGAATAATTCTATTTCTACCATCCTTTGTACCATTTTGTGGTACCTTTTACTTCTAAAGTAAAAACTCCACCTTTGAATGCTAGTATTTTTGTTTTAAATGAGCAGTTGTCTTTTTAAAGGAATTATGAAAACAAAAAGGTTTTTATATTTATTTACTTATTTACCATCTGTTGTTTTTCGATTCTTGTAGAGTTGAGTTTCTGTCTGATGGCATATTTTCTCCCTGCAGCTTGAAGAGTGTCCTTTAACTTTTTTTTAGTGCAGATTTGATACTGACAAAATTTTTCAGCTTTTATCTTAAAATGCTGTTATGGACCGTTGCTCTTAAAATATATGTGCAATGGATATATTTACACTTGTAGTTACACTTCTGGTCTTCATTTCTCCATATGTCCATCTGGTATCATTTTCTATATACCTGAAGAACTCCTCTTAACATTTCTTTTAGTGTGGGTGTCCCGGTGAGGAATTACTCAAACTTCTGTATGTCAGAATAAATCTTCCTTTAGCCATCATTTTTGAAAGATATTTTTGCTAGGTATAAAATTGTAGTTTACATTTTTTTTCTTTCAGTACTGTGAAGGTGATTTGCTTCACTGTTTTTACATCTGAAGAGAAATATGCCATCATTCTTATTCTGGTTCTTCTATATGGGAGAAATATGTAGTATTTCTTTTTCTCTGGTTGCTTTTCAAAAAAAAATTTTTTTGTATCTCTGGTTTTGAGTAATGTGAGTATGACATGCCTTAGTGTAGTTTTCTTTGTGTTTCTTGTGGTTGATGTTTGTTTAGCATCTGTAAGCTTATAGATTTTGCAAATTTGGGGAAAAAATGGCTATTTATTCTTTAAATATTTTTTCTCTTCTCCCTTTTCTCTACTTTATTTTTGACTGTCAAATTTCACATATACTTGGCTGCTTGAAGCTCATTGATATTCATTGTTCATTTTTCTTTTCTTTATTTTTTATATAAGGTTTTATTTATTTGACACAGAGATAGAGAGCACAAGTAGGCAGAGCAGCAGGCAGAGGGAGAGGGAGAAGCAGGCTCCCTGCTGAGCAGGGGGCCCAGTGTGGGGTTTAATCACAGGACCCCAGCCAGGATCATGACCTGAGTCTAAGTCAGCCACTTAACGACTGAGCCACCCAGGTGTCCCCATTTTTATTTTCTTAGGTTTCTTTCTTTCTTTCTTCCTTCCTTTCTTCCTTCCTTTCTCTCTCCCTCACTCTTTCTTTCTTTTTTAATATTTATTTATTTATTTTAGAGAGAGAGAGAACGTGAGCAGGAGCAGCAATGGGAGAATCTCAGGCATACTCTGCACTGAGCACAGAGCTCGATACAGGGCCTGATCTCATGATCCTGAGATCATGACCTGAACCAAAATCAGGAATTGGATGCTCAACAGACTGTGCTACCTAGGTCCTCTGAAGATTCCTTTTTCTGTATTTTACGTTAGATAGTTTCTATTGATATGGCTTTAATTGTACCATTTTTTGCATCCATAATATCTAGTTAAATGTTGTTAATTGCCCCTAGTATCTTGTCCTATGAACTAGATGCTTTGGTCTTCTGAGACTCTTAGCTGAGTCCTCAACCCAGGGAATTGGTGGTCTTTGCATATGTTCCAGCTTGCTGAACTGTGATCTAGAAAAATTTCTCAAGGCAGCAATCTGGGCAATTGTTTTTTTATCTCTCATTTCCTGTTGCCTGATATCTAGTTCTTAAAAACTTCACATTTTTTTTTCTGTTTTTGGTTGTTTCAGGTGAGAGTAGATTGGTTCCTATTATTCTATCTTGCCTGGAAGTGGAAATCTTTTAATTGTTTTTTCATGTTGCTCTTTCAGTTTGAAAACTCTTAAGCTACTTGTAGGTTTATTTCTAATTATAAGGAGTAATAATAATAATACCTTATATTTGTATAGCATTTTAAAATTTATGTGATATTTTCAGAGGTGCCTGGGTGGCTCAGTTGGTTAAGCCTCTGACTCTTGATTTCAGCTTAGGTCAAGATCTCAGGGTCCTGAGATCAAGCCCCACATTGGTGGGCTCTGCCCTTAGCAGGGAGTCTGCTTCTTTCCTTCTCCAACTTCTTCTTCCCCTCCCCCAACTTGTGCCGCACTCTCTTTTTCAATTAAATAAATCTTTGAAAAATAAGCTTTATATGATATTTTTAGTTTTTTAAAAAATTAATAATTATAGTATAATTATATTTGACAAATAAGGTCATAGAAAAAAACCTTTGAACCTCAGTTTTCTCTTAAGCAAAACAAGTGAATCGGACTAGAATACTTTTAGGGTTTCTACATGTTAATAATATTTTCAAAAATTTTCCAAAAAGTATGTTTTTATTGCTGAGCTTGTTTTAATATGAGTCCACTGTCTTCTGGAATTGCCAACTCAACTGGAATTGCCAACAAAGAATAATTCTTTTCCTGAAATAAGGAATTCTTATTCTCAAAACAAGATAGCTCTGCAAAAGAACTTGCTTTCCAATCAAACTTCTCTTACCATTTTCAACTGATGAATAGTCAGAGCTCAGTGGTGATGTCACTTTTTTTCAGCTGATTTCAGTAAAGTAAGTGAATGACTTAGTAAGTGGATTTGTAAAAAGCTAAGGGCCATTTTAATAATAAACCAAAATATGGTAAATACAATCTATCCACTTATCAGACAGAACTGGTTAGACCCTGCTTTTCCTCTCCAGTTAAGCTGAGCCCTGGCATCTATGAGTTTGTTCTGCTTAATACAAGAGAAGCCCAGACCAACCACAGCATGTGGTCTATAGCTGGCCTCTTTGGTGCTTGGTGTAGTCACATTGAATCATGGGTCAGTCTGAGTGCTCCAAGTGAGACAGCCCATACGGCACCTTGTTTGTTCAGTTGGCATGTCTGACTTTCTGCCCCAGGTTCCTGGTTAGTGTTGTTAGTCCTCCCTTCCAGATTCTACCCCACTGATCCATGGACTTGATAGTCTCCTCAGCTCTTTCTGGAGTCCTTTTCTGAAGTCTATAGATCTCAAATAGTCAAACTACTCTCTTAACCTTGTTAGGAGACTGATACAAAATAGACCACTAACTTGGAATGGTAATGGCATTGGCACCAGACCCTGACTATGAGTAAGATCACTGCTGGGAAACCACTACAGCTGCCTTCCTCTTATTAGATTTTATTTCCCTTGGATGTCAGCAGCAAACAGTTCCCACATCCCTGTTTTTGTCCTTGCTCTCATATCATCTATTTTAGATAGGAATGGAAGCATGTGACTTATGTTTTATGGAGAGAAGTGATTCTTTAGGATTGTGTCAAATAGCAAATTTTATGCTCTCTCTAAGATGATGGGATATTTGATGGACAGAAGGAGCTCCTTCACCATGGCATTCAAAATTCCTGTAGTTTACTTTCTCCTGGATAAAAATCCTAATGTAACTTTATATTCATACTTTAGGTTTCACAAAGACTAAAAATAAACACTTCTTGTTTCCTTTTGGAAGAAGGATCATAAATTTTAGTCAATGCTATTAACAAACATAAATTAAAATAGTTTCCTGATAAGATAATGACTTCTCATGATTTTCACAGACTTCTCATTTTTCTCTGCTTATGAGTCTGAAGCTGCTAGCATTTGCTTGGCACTGCAAGTTGGCATTAGAATTTTAAGACATTTCCTTAGATTTACTAAGTCATATGGTGTTTATCTCAGATTATGGCTTGTGGAATTGTAGTTCTTTAATGTTCTATTGATTTTGTGTTATCCTTAGTCCTTAGCAACCCAAATCAGAATTAAAACCATATTACTGTAATAGGAACATTAATTATTGTTGACAATGAAAAAGAAAGGAAAGCACCAAATCAATAGTTCTGTTCAGCCTTTTTGCAGTGAAGATGGTCTGTTCATGCAGTGTTTGGGACTCCAAGAGAAGGTGTAATAAAGGAGAGCAGGGATAAAATTTATATTTTAATGATAACTGATGCATAGGAAAGACTAAGAGCTTTTTTAGTAGTCTATGTTAGTACCTTTGGAAGAGATACCAATATGAGGTAAAATGAATATATCCCAAGTATCAGTGTCATGTGATTTGGTGAAAGTAAATTCAGTATACAGAATAGTAGGAAATTTGCTTTAGGTTTGATTTCTTTTTTTTTAACTTTTAAAAAAAATATTTATTTATTTGACAGACAGAGATAACAAGTAGGCAGAGAAGCAGGCAGAGGGAGAGGTGGAAGCAGGCTCCCTGCTGAGCAGAGAGCCCAATGTGGAGCTCGATCCCAGGAACCCGGGATCATGGCCCGAGCCAAAGGCAGCTTTAACCCACTGGGCCACCCAGGTGCCCCAATTTCAGTTTCTTTATGTCACCTTATGATATTTGCTTTATGTACTCTTAAAGATATGTAGCCAGAAAATGACTTTCATAAGACATAAAATTATATGAGCTATAATTCTTATCTGAAATCAGTGTGTTAGTCCTCTGGGCTGCTATCATGAGGCATCACAGACTGGGTGGCTTAAACAACAGAAATGTATTTTCTCACTGTACTGAAGGCTATGAGTTTGAAATCAAGGTGTTGAAAAGGTTGGTTCCTTATGAGGGCTGTTAGAGAAGGATCTGTTCCAGGCTTCTCCTCCTTGGCTTGTAGATGGCCATATTCTCCCTGAATCTGTGCATCATCTCCCCTCTGTAGATGTCTGTGTCCAAATAACCTCTTCTTATGAGGACGTCAGTCATAGTGGATTAATGCTCATCGTAATAACTTTATTTTAACTTCATCACTTCTGTAAAGCCACTGTTTCTAAATACAGTCACACTCAAAGGTACTGGGAGCTAGGACTTTACATGAATCTTTTTGGGGAGACACAATTTAGCTCACAACAACCAGTGCAGATGGAATACCCCACAAAAGAGTTAGTGTGTGAGGATGTATAAACTTAAGGTCAGAAATTTTAAGAACCAAAGTCTAATACCACATTGTTATACTGGTTAGTGTTAAAAACAGTCATTAGATTTGCGTAAGATGTGTGTCAATAAATGGCCAAAAAGTAAAAGTACTTTCTTGAGGGCAAGTGTTCTCATGTAATTGCAGGTGTGAGTTATGGGACAGTGTTTATAGAATCATTGACAGATTAAAAACTAGATTTTTCCCCAAAAATATCAGTTTGCATAATAATTTTAGGGAAAAAGGTATCAATCCAAAATATAGAGTTCAAGGGGGTTCATCTGTAATTCACCAGTTTTTAACCAGTGAACCTAGCTTTGTTCTAATAATCACTTCAAAATAAGATTTTAAGCTGATTTGACACAAATCCTTTATTTAGAGTAGATAATGATTTAGAAGTATAAAACATTTATGAAATTATGTGTCAACATATAAATCATTAATCAAAGAATAAGTGCTCAGTAATTACAAGAAAATAGGCCAGCAAGTTCTTTTGTGAGAATTTCAAGCAAAAAAAAAAATTTTTTTTGTTTTTGTGGCTATAGGATTGCAAGTCATGAAAACTTGAGCATTTTATTTCTAAAAGTGAGGTGGTTGAGAAAGACTTATGAGGGATTTGAAATTCTCAAGTGACATTTCAAACAAAACTCATTTTAGTATGCTTATTGTACCACTCATACAATAAAGTTTAAATTCTTATCTTAATTTTGATACCACTTGGTTTTATTTTTTCCTGTTATTCTTTTTGTATTTAAGACACTGAAGAATTCCAAATAACAGAATATTAGATAATTGCTTAGGCTTTTTAATTTTGCCACTTCCAGGAAGAGCCCATAATTTTGATTGAAGACCTTTAGAAATATTATTTTGTCCAGGCATTGAATAAGACAATGCCATGTGATGGCCTGCTAGGTTGTCAGGAATCAACAGATTTTTTGGATCATGAAGGAATAACTTGCCTGCCTCCATGTGGAAATGGTCAAATACTTTGTAGAGAAGAAAAAAATATTGTAACTAGAGATGTCATATCCTAGGACTTATATCAGTGGATGGCTGATTAGGAACACAGCAATAAGTAGTTATAGAATGTGAATTGGAAGAAGTGAGAGATCTGATAGTATTTGATGTCTTTAAGGATCTTTTAGTATGTAATCAGCACAAAATTACATATTCTTAGCATGTCATGCAATGTCCTTCATTGTTTGTCCCTGTTTGCTTCTCCAACTTTATTTTGTACTGTTCTCTCTTCTTCCCTCTACTCCAGCCCTGCTCAACTTGCTTCAGTTCTTCAATGTTAAACTATTTCCTCCAGGTCTTTCCATAAGCTGTGCCTCTGCCTGGCAAGTTCTTTTTTTCCAATTTTAGCATAAATCTAACCTTCCCCAGCAAGGCTATTCTGAATCACCTATTTCAAATTGGCCACTAGGTTACTAATCTCTTTCCTATCTCCATATTGTACTTCACTGTCTGGCTCTTATGTCCACGTCACTTTTCTTGTTTGTTTGTTTCATTATTTATTGCTAGCTAATTGTCTGTGGAAACCTCATTAGAGTCTAAGCTCTATGAGAACAGGAGTTTATCCATCTTTTTATCAGTGTACCTCCCGTGTCTTGCAAAGTGCTTGGCACATAGTAGTTTCATATTTAATATTTATGGAATGAATATATGAGAAAGAAAGAAAATTATTTTACTGCTACATTGGTTAGATATTATCCAAGGATATCTATGTGAGTTCTTAGAATGAGAGAGGGACAAAATGAAATCCATCCAGAGATTAAAAACAAAGAGCAAAGTGTGTAAAAAAAGAAAACAAACAAACAAACAAACAAAAAAACCCAAAACAAGAAACCAGGTTATAGGAGGAACTGGAAAATATCTGAATGACTGGGAAATAGAAAAAGAAGTTGTAAGGACATAGCAATCAACTTGTTAAAAGAATTCTCCAATAATTTTGAGCTGTCTCACAAAGGGGATGCCCAACATAGCAAATTTTCATATAAAAAATGCATGGCAGGGCTCTTGGGTGAGCTAGTCAGTTAAGTGGCTGCCTTCAGCTCAGGTCATGATCTTGGAGTCCTGGGATCCAACTCTGTGTGTGTCAGGCTCCCTGTTTAGTGGGGAATCAGTTTCTATCTCTCCCTTTGCCCCTCTCCCTGTTTGTGTGCTCTCTCTCTCTTTCTCAATAAATAAAATCTTTTAAAAAAATGCATGGTTGTGGGGCGCCTGGGTGGCTCAGTGGATTAAAGCCTCTGCCTTCAGCTCAGGTCATGATCTCAGGGTCCTGGGATCGAGCCCCGCATCAGGCTCTCTACTCGGTGTGGAGCCTGCTTCCTCCTCTCTCTCTCTCTCTCTCTCTCTCTCTGCCTACTTGTGATCTCTGTCTGTCAAATAAATAAATAAATAAATAAATCTTTAAAAAAATTCATGGTTGTGTATCATGGAAGTTTTAGAGAGAATTTAATAGGTGATAGAATTCTAAAACCTCTAGAGTTTATTACAAATTTATTACTATTATTATTATCAAATAACCTCTCACAGAAAAAAAACTCAATTTCTTCTCAAATCTAAAAGATGAAGGGAGAGCTTTATTTTATATAAAACAACACAGAATATAAACTCAACTGGATGAGATGCGGTCAACAATATTTTTTAAAGTCTTGCTAATTGTGATGGTGCCCTTCTTATTTTCTTTAGTGAATACATTTAAGGCAAGGTTCATTCCAGATACTGGTGAATGTGCATCCTTATTTCAAATGACTTCTAAAAATAGTTAGAAGGATTAGAGATCAAAGATGGTAGTGGAATAAGGGGACCCTAGGCTTCTCTCATCTTGTGAACACAGCTAGATTAACTATGAAGTCATCCTATATACCCCAGAAACTGACCTGAAGACTGACAGAACAAATTTCACACTAAAGGGAGAGAAGGGGCCACATTAAAGGAGTTTGAAAATGTAGCTTAGGGGAGAAATGGATCTGGGTGCTGTGGAGGGGAGGGAGCCATGATCTTGAGGAAGGTGGAGGGGGGAACCCAGAGGGGAATACACAAGGAGAATGTTTCCTAAAATTCATTGGCATTGAAAATGAGAGGGGCTGAATTTTGTGAGTCCTTGCGACCAGTGGGGCTTAAAGTCTGTAGTTTTAAAGGTCAGTGGGCTTAGCTAAAATAGATCCATGACAGCATTGCCCTGCTCCAGGAGAAAAAGCAGACAAACAACCTAGGGGCAGATAGCATGGGGACAATGATTTGAAGAATGCCTGGGGTACACAAGGCAAAGATTATTCTCTCTTGTGGGAGAGTATCCCTGGGAGGCAGCATTCATATAGAAGCCTCTCTGGGAACAGGAGACCTGGCCTGCACCATTTTCCTCCCCTGCCCCTCAGCATAAACACAGAGCTATTGGCAGAAGGCAACATAATGCTAACACTGGCTGCCTAATTTGCTTATACCAAACCCCACCACCTTGTGTCCTGGCAGGACTGCTCTTCTCAGTCAAGCTTGCCTCAGCCCCAGTCTGGGGACAAAAGAGACTTAGACAAAATGCCAAGGTGGTGGAATTCATCCCAAATGAAAGAATAAGATAAAGTCACAGCCAGAGATCTAAGCAAAACAGATATGAGTAACATGCTTGATGGAGAATTTAAAGCAACATTCATAAGGATACTCACTGGGCTTGATACTCAGTGACACTCTTACAACTGAGGTAAAAGAGTTAAGAAGGAATCAAGTAGAGATGAAGAATTCAATAAAGAAGATTGGGAACTGGCTTGATGCAATAAATAGCAGACTGGAAGAAGTAGAAGAACAAATTAGTGACCTAGAAGACAGAATAATGGAAAATAATGAAGCAGAACAAAAGAGAGAAAGAAGAGTTATGTAACATGAGAATAGGGAACTTAGGGAACTCAGTGATTCCATCAAATGTACTTTTTCATATTATAGGAATCCAGGAAGAGGAAGAGAGAAGAAAGGGGGCAGAAACTTAATTTCAAGAAAT
>PJEN01024334.1:0-17076 GCA_004024605.1 Pteronura brasiliensis
CTTCCAATTTCCCTCAACTCCCTTCTCCTCTCTAACTCCCCTTGTCCTCCATGCTATTTGTTATGCTCCACAAATCAGTGAAACCATATGATAATTGACTCTCTCTGCTTGACTTATTTCACTCAGCATAATCTCTTCCAGTCCCATCCATGTTGCTACAAAAGTTGGGTATTCATCCTTTCTGATGGAGGCATAATACAGTCCTGTCCATGTTGATGCAAAAGCTGGGTACTCATTCTTTCTGATGGCTGATTGTATATATGGACCACATCTTCTTTATCCATTCGTCTGTTGAAGGGCATCTTGGCTCTTCCCACAGTTTGGCGATTGTGGATGTTGCTGCTATGAACACCGGGATGCATGTGCCTCTTCTTTTCACTACATCTTCAATTTCCTGGTTGACTCATTCTTCAGTAGGATTCTCTTTAACCTTCAGGTATTTGAGTTCTTTCCAAATTTCCTCCTGTGACTGAGTTCAAGTTTCAAAGAACTGTGGTCTGAAAG
The DNA here is from genome assembly GCA_004024605.1 of Pteronura brasiliensis. Classification (NCBI taxonomy): domain Eukaryota; kingdom Metazoa; phylum Chordata; class Mammalia; order Carnivora; family Mustelidae; genus Pteronura; species Pteronura brasiliensis. The sequence continues at coordinate 505 of PJEN01024334.1, forward strand.
TATACAGGAAATAATCCCACATTTTTGGTACTGGTTGAGACCTGATCTATGACCCAGTATGTGATCTCTTCTGGAGAATGTTCCATGTGCACTGGGAAAAATATGTATTCTGTTGCTTTAGGATGAAATGCTCTGAGTGTATCTGTGATGTCCATCGGGTCCAGTGTGTCATTCAAAGCCCTTGTTTCCTTGTTGACCATCTGCTTAGATGATCTGTCCATTGCAGTAAGTAGGATGGTGAAGTCCCCTAGTATTACTGTATTATTATCAATGTGTTTCTTTAATTTTGTTATTAATTGCTTCATATAATTGACTGGTTACAAATTGGGAGCATAAATATTTATGATTGTTAGATCTTATGTTGGATAGACCCTTTAAGTATTATATATTATCCCTCTACATCCCTTTGGTTTAAAGCCTAAGTTATGGGACAGAAGGATTGCTATCACAAGCTTTCTTTTGATGTCCATTTCCGTGATAAATGCATTGTTCCCCACCCCATCGCTTTCAGTCTGGAGGTGTCTTTAGGCCTAAAGTGAGTCTCTTGCAGACAGCATATCGATGTGTCTTGCTTTTTTATCCAATCTGATACCCTATGTCTTTTGATTGAAGCATTTAGCCCATTTACATTCAGAATAACTATTGAAAGACATGAATTTAGTGCCATTGAATTATCTGTAAAGTTTCTGTTTCTGTAGATTGTCTCTGTTCCTTTCTGGTCTATGTTACTTCTGGGGTCTCTTCACTTAAGGTATCCCCTTTAATATTTCTTTTAGGGGTGGTTTAGTGATCAGAAATGCTTTTAGTTTCTGTTTGCCCTGAAAGCTCTTTATCTCTCCTTCTATTTTGAATGACAGCCTTTCTAGATAAAGGATTCTTGGCTGCATATTTTTCTCATTTAGCCCTGAATAGCTCATGCCAGCCCTTTCTGGCCTGCCGGGTCTCTGTGGATAGGTCTGTCAGTCTAATGTTCCTATATCTGTAGGTTAAGGAGTTCTTGTCTTGAGGTGCTTTCAGGATTGTCTCTTTATCTCTGAGATTTGCAAGCTTCCCTTTTATATGTCTGGGTGTTGATCTATCTTTATGGATCTTGGGGGGGGGTTCTCTGTGCCTCCTGGACATGCATGCCTGTTTCCTTCCCCAGATTAGGGAAGTTCTCAGCCGTGATTTGCTGAAAAATACTTTCTGTCCCTCTCTCGCTTTCTTCTTCCTTTGTGACTGCAGTGATTTTAATATTGTTTTGTTTTATGATATCACTGATTTCTCAAAGCCTCCCCTCATGATCTATTAGCTGTTTTTCTCTTTCCTCAACTTCCATCCTTTCCAACATTTTGTCTTCTATGTCACTGACTCTTCTGCCTCATTTACCCTAGCTGTTAGAGCATCTATTTTAGACTATGTCTCCCTTAAATCATTTTTAATTTAAGCCTATTAGATTTTAGTTTTTTTTATTTCTGCACTCCATTGTCTTTTATACTTTTTTCAAGCCCACCTAGTAACTCTATAATCTCTTTTCTGAATTCTAGTTCTAACATTTTACTTATATCCATATTGATTAAATTTATATCAGAGAATGTTACCTCTGGTTTTCTTTTGTTGTTAATTTCTCCTCCTAGTCATTCTGTCCAGAGAAGAATAGATGAATGGGAGAACAAAATAAACAAGATTAACAACAACCCCAGTGAAATACACAGTAGATAAGTCTCAAGAGTCTGAAACCAAAAATATAAGAAAAAAAAAAAAAAAGGGAATAAAGAATATAATCTCATAGGCAGACAAAACAAGGTGATCCACTTGGTCCTGGGTGCATTTTGGTCTCTGTGTTAGGAGACACTAAATCCCCAAATTGTAAAGAAAGCAAAACTTTTATATATATAGAAAAATAAAATTGAATATAGTGAAAGGAAGCAAAAAATGAAGAATGTAGGTAGAAAATGTAAATGTAAACATGAAAGTTAAAAAAAGGCTTAAAAATAAAGAATTGATAAAATAAGAAAGTTGTTGAAAAGGAAAAAAAGGAAAAAAAAATTTAACCTGAAATATCAGCGAATCGCGAGAAACAACCTCAAAATCTATCTAGTGTTTTCCCCAGAGCTGGAGCTGTGCAGTGCGGAGTGCTCCGTACGCGTGGTTCCCTGACCTTCCCGCGGGTCTTCTGGGGGAGGGGCCTGCTGCACCTGCGCCGGGGGTCTCTCTGTCAGCGGAGCTGCACCACCCCTTGCCAGGGTCGGGTCGGTGTGAGCTGCTTCCGGTTTTTCTCTGTGGCTTTTGTTCCCTGAAGGCACTTGAGCCTCTTTAGAGGATGAGAGTAAAAATGGCCACATCGTGGTCTCCAGCCCGGAGCTGCAGGACGGCGGCCTCTCCTTCAGTAAACCCTGGGGGAAAAGCAGCCACCACCTCCCTGTGCGCCACACCCTGCAGACCCGCGCCGCGCCCCTGTGTCCCTTGACCCCAGCGGGTGGGGCGGCGCTGGGGTCTGCTGCGCGCTGGGCTCCCGCTCTGGTGGCGGTGGCCGGATGGGGCCCCCCATTGGGGTTGATGGCAACGCTGAGCTGAGGGCCCTACGGGGCTCCTGGTGTGGACGGGGTTCCCGCTCGGGTGCCTGGGAGCCTCGCCGCCCTCCGGCGCCCCATCCTCTCTGTGGCCCCAGGGATCCTGAGACCGCGCCGTCCCGGCCGGACTCTGTGGCGCGGCAGCACCTGAGCGCCTCCCACGCCAACGTCCGGATGTGCCGACGTGGCTCTGTGGCTCTGTCACCTACAGGCCACCGGCTTGTCACCTCCCCCGCCGCCTGGCCCTGGGCGCTGTCCTGGCGGCTCCGCGCCTCCTGCGGGACGGGCAGCTGCTTGTGGAGCGGCAGCAAGTCTCTGATGTCCGGTCGCCCAGGGCCTCTGAAGCAGCTGACAGCGGACCGCGGGCCGGCGGAGAGCAGGTCGCCGGTGCGCCAAGCCGCCTCGAGCCCCTCCACCTTCGCACCGAGGTTCGTTACTGGCCGCCGGGTCTGCGCCGCTGTTTTCTGGAGACGCTTAAGGACGTTCCAGATACTGCCCGGACCTGCGCCCGACGGTTGGTTTTGGGTTCCTGGTCACCTCTCCCTGCGACGGGCAGGTGGTGGGACCGCGGGGAGGGGAGGCCCTTCCCGCCCCCGCCCCCAGGCCCGGCGGGAGCGAGTGGGAGGAGCAGGACTGGCATCCGCGGTCCCCGGGCTGGGGGAGGCGCAGCTGCCGAGGCTTCCGAGGGGACGACCTGCCCGGTGACGTGACCCCAGGGAGGACCTCACTGGTCGGGGGATCGAGCCCCATCAAGAGCCAGTCAGGGCCAGCGGAGGGGCTGTGGGGTTTTGTCTGAAGACGGAGGGTGCTCTGGGAGGGTTTCCAGCAGGTGCGCCGGGTGGGGGGTGTCCTGCGGAGGGCTTCGAGGGCCGTTGTGCGTGTGACAGTTCTGACATGACGGGCACATTGTGGGTGCTGGAGCCCGGATGGGGCACTCACAGGTCCTGCCTTGCACACAGGGGGCGTCTGGGGAGCTGGAGGCAGGTCCTAAAGTGCCAGGGACCTGCAGTGTGGGTGAGCAGGGCCCTAGGGGCCTCCGTCTCCATGCTCCTGCTGCGGTTGCTGAGGGTGCCTGGGGCTGGCTTCCCCGTGGCTGCGGGCGCCTGGGCTGCAGGCTCACACAGACCGCAGGCGCCTGGCCCTGCGCTGGGAGTACGTGCCAATGCGGCCTGCACAGATGTCGTCTCGCTATTTCCAGCCCCGCAGGTCATGTCTAATGGACCTGACTGTACGGACCTTGTCCTCTCACGAAGCCTGGTACGGATGCATCTTAACAACGAGCACTAATACAGCGAAGTGCAAGCGAAGGTCTGGGCAGCTCAGGTCGCCAGGTGCAAGGAAGCGCGGTCGCGGGACGTAGGACACGTCGTAGACACCGCTCTGTGCTTCCGCACAGGCCACCTCCGTAGGCCCCCGTTAATCACCCGGCTTGCAGCCTGTCCGCTTTGATTAAGTAACAACACTCCTGTAATGGAAAAGAGAATCATCCCACATGGCCTCCATTCTTGCTTTTACGTGAAGGAAAGCACGGGGCGGGCGGGCGGCCCCTCCCAGTGTCTGGTGTGGTCCCGCGTGGCTGTGTCCTATTGGCCATCTTTTTTTTTTTTTTTTAAAGATTTTTATTTATTGATCTGACAGAGAGAGAGATCACAAGTAGGAGGGAGGCAGGCAGAGAGAGAGGAGGAAGCAGGCTCCCCGCCGAGCAGAGAGCCCGATGTGGAGCTCGATCCCAGGACCCTGGGATAATAAGCTGAGCTGAAGGCAGAGGCTTTAACCCACTGAGCCACCCAGGCGCCCCTATTGGCCATCTTTAAGGATGGCCTCCCTAGGGCCCCCCACTCCCACCCCACATGTAAGCAGGTTGGTGGATGCCTGGACGACGGGGCATCCTTTTCTCTGATTCTGGTCAAATGAGCCGTGGGAGCAGGTGGGGAGACGGGGGACAGCAGGGGGGACCCACAGCATGAACCCAGTGCAGATGGTGGCTGGGATGTCCTCCGTGGGGACCAGTCAGGACAGGTCTAACGGAAACCCCACTGCAGCAGCTTAGCCACGCGGAGGTTATCACCCGCACGTGAGAACGGAGGAATCGCTGAACGCCACTGGGGACTAAAGCTCCCTCTCTGGTTTCGCTGCATTTAGTAGGTGTGCAAAGGGGCTGCTCATCTCGGGGCACTGCACCTACATCCCAGGATGGGCAGACAGCAAACAGCAAACCGAGCTCTGGAAGTGCCCTACCCGCAAGTATATCTCACTGACCAGACGTGGGTGCTGTGGCCACCAGGTTGCAGGTGACTCTGAGCTGGAAGATGAGGGGAGAATGGATTTGGGCTGGGCACTGGGACAGCCCCACAGAGGGGTGAGGGCCTGGCGGAGCTCTGCAGGGCAGTCCACAGCCCGCTTCAGCGTGTGGCACCAGTGGGCACGGGGTCATAAGTCCTGGGTGGCCAGGCCTGTCTTTGGAGGGTTGGGCCGGTCTTGGGCCGGTCTTGGGTCATGGGGTCATGGGTGTCATCCCAGTGAGCTGGGCAGAGGGTCCTCAGACCTGTTCTGGTGACAGCGTAGGGGAGAGCAGCAGCCTCCCCAGGGTGGCGGGTCGGGAGGGGGTGGGATGACCATCTGCGTGGGGTGGGGGTCGTGGCAAGGGCTGGCTCAGGTGATCGTTGTTGGGGGAGGGAGCTCACGGAGCTCCTGTGTCTGGGGCATGAGGAATGGTACAGCTTCCTTCCTGACCACTGGCCATGGCCGAGAAGAGACAGGTCCTCACACAGGGCTGCCTGGGCTCCCTGGGACCCCGTTGGCCGTCCCGGACCCAGGTGGCTCCGTCTGAATCCACGGGCCAGTCAGATTCCCGGGCGTCTGTGTGGGACCTGAAAAAAGGCAGTGTTTGTCCCGCTGTCTGGGAGCACGGGCTTGTCTGTGTCCTGCGCCTCGGGGGTGCCAGGGCAGGGAGAGCTTCTCTGTTCCTGGACCTTGTGTGTCTGGGTCCCTGTGACCTCCGCCCCGTCCACCACTGGCTGGGACGATGGATCCTGTCTTGGGCTCCGACTGGTCCCCGAGCTCCCGTGTGGGTCTCGGGGAGACACAGAGTCCTCAGGCTCCCTGCCCTCCCTGGGGCATCCTGGGCCCCCATTACCAGGTCCCGCACGCTTCTCCTCTCCACCTGCAGCGAAAGCGCCTCCTCCTCCAGGTAGCTGCCCTGACTGACTCCAGCAGGCAGGAGAGCGACCCAGCTTCCCAGCCATGCCCTCCCAGTCACAGCCTCATGCAGCATCTGTGCAAATGTGGGGACCCCCCAGGGCCTGGCTTAGGTTCTCTGGGGTGACGGACCATGAACGAGCGGGCGGTGAGTGCGGGATCGAGGTGCTGGGAGTAAGAGGAAAAACTGAATCGGAAAGGAAATCTTGAGGAACCCCTGCAGAGAAATCCCAGCTTCAAGGTAAGAGTCCTGAGAACCTTGCAGGACTGAGTGCAGGGAGGGCAGGGAAGGGAGGGGCGTGGAGGGGGCGGGACCAGGGCAGGAAGTGGGTGGGGGGGGGGATCTGTGCCCTGGAGCGTGTCTGCTTCCTGCCTGCCCCCCTGCGGCTGAGCCCCAGGCTCCGCTGCCCTTCAGGCGCACACTCTCCCTGTGACCAGCGCGGGCAGGTGAGGGGCCCCGACGCGTGGGGCCTTCTCCCAGGAAGGAGCCCTGTGAGTGCTGCCCCAGCCCCTGCCCGTGGTGGGGGCTCAGAGCCTTGGGAGACAGGCTCTAGAGTGACCAGCTGGTGGGTCTGTCGGTGGAGTATCCGAGGCACCCAGAGCTCCCCAGGCTCCACGGTGGGCTGGGCCCTGTGGCTGCCTGGGGCGGCTGAGTCCTCGGTGCTGGACAGCGGCCCTGGAGGACCCGGCAGGCTGCAGCGCGGGACCTCCAGGGGGATCGCTGCCTGGATGGCGTCTGCCCGGGGAGGGCGTGGGCTCAGCTGGAGGTGGATAGAAGGGGCGGGGGTCTCCTTGGGCAGTCTTCCTGGTGCTGCCCGGGCTGCCGGCTGTCAGCTGAACTGCACTCCGTGCGCGGTCCACCCGCTGCACATTCGGGGCGGGGAGGGGCTTAGGCCCAGTCCGGCTGTGTCCAGCCTTGGCCCCTGCAAGTCTGCCCCAGGGAGCTGGTGCCCAGACAGCCTTGGCCCGGGGCAGAGGATGGCGGTCTGTGCTCGACACTGGCTCAGGATGCATGGCATGGGGGGGTCTGCCCCAGGGCACGGGCGGCAGGAGCAGAGGTGTCCCTGAGGGACGCTGGCCTGGAGGGTCGGCTCTGGCCAGGGGCCACAGAGCAGACAAGGGAGGCTGAGGACAGGGCCCGGCCCCACAGTGACTGCGCCGGCCTCCTGTCCTCACCGTCGAATGGGGCTGCTGAGGGCATCGCGGCTGTCCGGTTACCTGAGGAGCCTGCAGACACGGCCTGGCTGGGCACAGGGCTCCACTGTCCGAGCACTACTTTGGGGCTGGGCCCAGGCAGCCTGTCAGCGCTGGCTCCTGGTAGGCCGCACTGACTCGGGGCTGCTCCTGGCCTCGGGGCCTCCACACTGCAGGCTGGGCTGCTGGGCCAAGTCTCCTGCGTGGTGGGGACCGGCACTGAGGTTTTTATGAATGGCCTGAGGCACCGTGAGCCCCATCCGCTAACGCTCCCCTGCTTCAGGCCTGTACAAAATCCACCAAGGGTCCCAGGGCGGGGGGGGGCCACGGTGGTCTCCTGCACCGGGGCCTGTCCTCCGGCTGTCGCTGGCCGCTGAGGACGCAGGGCGAGGCTGTGGGGTGCCTGCGGGCCGGGAGGGCAGGCACAGCAGTGCACCAGGAGGCAGGCCCCTCCGCCCGGGGCCCGCTTGTGGGCTGGGGTTTGTGGCCTGGAGAGTGTCACTGTGGACCCAGTTGCTACTGTAGCCACGGTGACACAGGCGGGGTCAGAAACCTCCTGGGCTCAGACCGAGGGGTGCGGGCGTCCGCACGCTGGGCGCTGTGGGCGAGGACCCCGAGGTGCTTCCAGCCCCGTCTGCAGTCAGCTTGCAGGTGAGTGGGCTCTGGAGGCACAGGCCGGCCGTCCCTGCCAGCCCCGTCTGCCCGTCCGGAGCCGCCCTGCCGTGCTCAGCCCTCCTTCCCGCGGGGGCCCTGGGTGTGCTGGGTGTGTCCGGTCTGTGAGGGGTCTGCCCTCAGCCCTGCTGGCTGGTCACTGTGTCAGTAAGTGGCTCCCCGGGGGGTGGGGGCAGAGGGCAGAAGGCAGCACCGCTGGGGTCTGTTCCACCACGAGAGGGGCTGGTGCGGAACCGCCGGTCAGGCCTGTTCCCCAGGTGTGGGGTGCGGGCGGGGGTGGGGGCGTCCTCAGCTTTGCCCGCAGCTGCCCCAGCCCCTCCCCCTGCCCTGGCTGCACCCCAGGCACCAGTCCTCTACCAGGTAGGGGCTGGGCGAGGGGAGCTGGGACCTGGGGGACAGGCAAGCTCCGGGCTCAGGCAGAGCGCAGGGGAGTGAGCTCGGGTGCGGTAGGTGGGCTTCAGGCTTGGCCCATCCCACCTGAGGGCTGCCTGGCATTTGCTGGGAGGCCAGTCACCACGGTCCCGGTCCCTGCTGCAAGTCCTCAAGGAAGTCCTGGCACAGAGAGCCCAGGGGCAGGGGAGGGGAGAGCAGAGGGAGCAGGCAGAGGAGGTGAGGCGGGGGCCGCGGCAGGGGGTGCTAGGGGCAGGGCTCTCCAGACAGGGCCTGCCGGCCCACCGTCCCCTGCCCACCTGCCCAGGCCTGAGCCCAGGTTGCAGGGACGGCCTCGCATGTGTGGCCAGAAGCCCATTCTGTCCTGCTGTCCTGGGGGCGAGGTGGGGCCGGCGTGAGCACAGGCGGGCGGAGGGCCAGGGTCAATGCTGTGCAGGTCCGCTCCTCTCGGGGTGCTTGCCCGGGACCCGCGCTCAGTCTGCTACATCCCGGGTCGGCCCGCACCTCCTGGTGCTTGGGACGGGAGCTGACTAGAGCTCACCAGCCCCCTAGGATGGCGGGAGGTCGGTGGGAGGGGACGGGACCAGCTCTAGCAGGGACAGCGGGCCGGTGAGGACGGATGGTTTTGAGCACCGGACATGTCACTGTGGGAGGTACTACTCCAGTACGCACAGTGACAGACGCTCAGACAATATGGCCTGTCCCCAGGGCTGGGGGAGGGCCCAGCTCGTGGCTGCCCACCCCATCCTGGTGGAGGCCAGGGCCCCTTCAGCCTGCCTTGGAGGCACAGGTTGAGGCAGCTGTCCCCCTGGGAGGCTGAGTGCAGGTGGGCTGGGAGATGGGGGCTGACTGGGGGGGCCTGGGTCCCCTTGGGGTGCTGACCCCCGTGTGGCCCATTTGTTGACAGAGAAGAGCCTGGCGTCTCCAGGTGGCCCCTGGGGAACACGGGCAGCAGGGGGGGGCACCGGGACAGGGCCCTGGGCTCCCCCTTGGACCCCCAGCCTGCTCCTTAGAGGGGTGGGCCCGGCCAGTCCTCGGCCCCCCGCCATGGAGGTGCTGACGGAGCCTCTACAGAGGGACACTTGGCAGATGACGGGTTCCCTTGCGCCGGGCCGGTGAAGCCCATCCTGGGGGCTCTGCACTCTCTGTCCTGGGGTGAGGGTGGGGGCTCTCCCTGCTCACAGGCCTGTGGTTTCCTCCTTCCCCGGTCCCATCACAGCCCCTCCGGCCACACTGGACACTGCCTCATCGTTTAGAAGCAGTCAGCCCAGAAGCCCTGAGCACAAGGGTCCTGTCCCCCCAGAGGCCAGAGGCCAGAGCCCCAGACTCAAAGGGGCCAGAGGTGGGCCCCGGGGAGCAGTGGGCTCTGTTGCCGCTATGGGAGGCATCACTGTGGTACCCGTAGTCATCTAGACCACTGTCGGAGGCCCCGTGACAAGAACCCGGGCTGGGCACCAGGAGGCAGGGCTGGCAGGAGGGGCCTCCTCAGGAAAGGGGGTTGTGCAGGGGCCACCAGGGCTGTGGAGGGGCTGGAGCTGCCCTCCACATGCCAGTCGCTGGGCTGGGAGACAGGAAGCTGCCGTCGGCTGCCCCTGGGCTGGGCCAGGAGGGCACAGGCTATACCCAGGACGTCTGGATGGCTGCCAGGTGGATGCCACATCTCTGAGCCCTTCCTGTGGGCGCCAGGCCTGGGATGCGCTTGGGCAGGTTGGACATGGAGGCGTGCGGTCGGCTGCATCAGGGAGCTCAGACCGGCTACCCCAGGAGGGCGGGAGCAGCATGCGCTGGCCGGCGAGGACCTGTCTGCTCGTGGGAGCCTGGGGCGGGCTGGCAGGGCCTTGGGCTGCACTTGGGCTCAGGTCCGAGGGACTCTGGATGGGGTGGATGGTGAGGCGGGAGGGGGTGGCTCTCAGCGAGACCTTGTGGGGGGACCGTCCCCAAGGCCACTGCCCTTTGCCTGTGCCAGCCAGGTCGCCCTTCTGGAAGACGTGGGCCGGAGCTTTGCCGCGTCATCCGTATGTCTGAGCAGTTGGGACGACGTGCCCGGTTAAAATCCCTGCCATCCTGTGGCCTCCCTGCCAGGAAGGTCCACACCGTAGGCCCCCCACCCGAGGAACGCAGCCCCTGGGGACAGAAGGCTGGATGTGGGCACGGGAGGGTGCAGCAGCGGCCAGAGCCGGGGGGAGGCTGTGTGGATGAGAGCCAGACGAGACCCTGGACAGTGTCTGCCCCCCGGAGCCCCGCAGGTCTGGAGGGCAGCGCGACAGCGGGCACCATTGCAGAGCCTGCGCTGGGGGGCTCGGGTGCCCGTGCTGCTGTCTGGGCCGGCTCCACTGAGGGGCTTTCCCTGAAGCCACCCAATGGGGGTGGGTTTCTAGCACCTCCTGGCCATGACCAGCCAGACAGCCCACAGCCAGAGCCTGCACAGCCCCTCTCCTGGGGGAGAGGCCACGGACCCCCGATGGCCGGGCATGGAGCAGGAGCCACCTCTGTCGGGATGCCGGGGGCCGGAGGTGTTCCACTTCCCATGAGCCTCGTTCTGCGTCGAACATCAGGCATGAGCTTCTGCTACAGGCCTAGCCCCAGTGTCCACTCTTGTCAGCCTGGCCCGGGTCTCTGGGGGTCCTGCTCACGGGGAGCTGGGCCCCTGACAGTTTGCGCACTGGAGGCTCTGTCCTTCCCGCTTCCTCCCACCCGCAGCCGGGAAGCCAGGGCTGTGCTTGCCAGCTCGATGGGAGATGCGTGGCCATCCCTGACCCTTCCAGGCCGCGGCTGTGGGTGGATGTTGTGGCTGAACACAAGCCCATGGGCCGAGCTTGCTGCTGCTGGCTCTGGGGACCCAGGGTCCTAGCTCTGCCCCTCAGGGCCAGACTGGAGGGCCCCGGGGTCTGGCAGGGTTTTCGCTGTGGGGTCGGTCACTGTGGTTGTAGCTATCTGAGTTACACAGTGGGAAGTTCCTTGTCAAAAAGCCCGGCGCGTGGCGGAAGGACCCCTTCCCTGCTGCAGGCGCCTGCTGGGCCGGTCTGCACAGGTGTCCCGTGCACCTGCCCCACGGTCCCGGGCAGCTGGGGGTGTCTGGTCGTCCTCTCCTGCCCTGCCTCCCCGGGGAGGAGGGGAGGGCCCTTGCAGGGGTGGGCAGATGCCAGGACTCCGTGGGCGGGCAGCGGGGGTGTGGGGCTGCTCCGGGTCCTCTGGGGGGACCGGGTGGGTCTGGGCTATGGGGGCAGCCCTGGGGGTCAGCCCTGCGTCCTTCGGGCATTCTCTCCCAGGGTGGGGGCGTGTGCACAGAGGTGCCAGGGGCGGCCCTGGGGGAGCGTGTGCTCTTCCAGAAACCTCCGGACTCGCCGTGCGCATCGAGGGTCCCAGGGGCCTCAGGTGAGGTCAGGATCGGAGCAGACTGAGGGGAGTCCTGGCACCGGCAGGACGGTCCCGCCGGATCAGCGATGTGTCCTCTTCCAAACTCCACGGCCGGTGTCCCTGCTGGGCCCGGGGCAGGGCCGGGGCTGGGACTCCGGGGAGGGTTTTCGGTGGGGCGTGTAGTGCTGTGGGAGTAACAGCCAGAACTATCACAGTATACCACCGTGACACAGACCCAGCCCGAATCCTTCTTCCCTGGGGCCACCGGCCTGTGGCCCAGCTGGGCAGGACCCCGGCCAGCCCAGGGCTGGCGCGTGGATGGAGGCGGAGCCCAGGGAGGCGGTGGGCGTGCCCGAGCCGCAGGCCTCCTGCTGCCCACGGGGAGGCCGGACGGAGGCCGCTGGGCTCTGGGCCGGGCTCCGGGCTCCGGGCTCCGCGCTGGGGTGCGGCAGTGTGGGCTGCTGCGCGCCCGACTGGGGACCCAAGCCGGTGGGACAGCCATCTGGGTTAATGAACCGCCCCGCGGTGCGGGGGTCCCTCTGGGGCCGTTGTACCCTGGGGCCGGCAGGGGCTCCCACCCAGGAAGGACAGACGTGGGAGGGGCCGGCCGCAGTCGGTCCCGGTGCCACTGACCCTGGGGACCTGGGTGTGATCGAGCGGCCCGGCCTGCGAGGGCGTCTGGAAGGACGGCGCCGGGCTCCGTCCCCCTGGTCACAGGCCCAGGGCTGTGCCTCTGGCCCCCGGCACCTGCCGCCCTCTGCCGTCTGCCCGGGGGCCCAGCTTCTCTAGAGCCCCTGTGCTGAGGGGCCCAGAGACCCTCCGTCCCAGAGGGCCGCTGTCCCAGGGGCAGCTCCAGTCCCTTCTGGTTCCAGCCGCACCTGGAGCACGTGCAGGTGAGGAGGTGCCGGTGGGGCTGAGACCCAGGACAGGTGCTGACGAGAACCTTTTCCCGGGGAGCCCCAGGAAGTCGTGCTGAGGAGAAGTAATTCCAGCGGAGACCCAGGGCCTGGTGCTCTGGAGAAATGATTCCACAGGAGGCTCACATACAGACACTGACGAGACCTAATTCCAGGGGAGACCCAGGGAAAGGTGCTGAGGAGAACCGATTGCACTAGAGGCCCAGGGGCAGGTGCTGAGGAGAACTGATTCCACGGCAGGCCCGGGTATTGCTCTTCAGGAGACCACCCAGTAGAGGTGCTGAGGAGAACTAATTCCAGGGGAGGCCCAGGGACAAGTGCTGAGGAGAACCGATTGCACTAGAGGCCCAGGGGCAGGTGCTGAGGAGAAATAATTCCAGGGGAGATCTAGGTCCAGGTGTTGAGGAGAAGTAATTCCAGGGGAGGCCCAGGGACATGTTCTGAGGAGAACAAATTGAGGGGATTTAGGGACAGGTGCTGAGGAGAATTAAGTGCAGTGGAGACCCAGGGACAGGTGCTGAGGAGAACTAATTCTATGGGAGCCCTGGAGACAGGTGCTGAGGAGATCTAATTCCAGGGGAGACCCAGGGACAAGTGCTGAGAGAACAAATTACAGGGGAGACCCAGGGACGGGTCCTGAGGAGCACATATTCCAGGAAAGACCCAGGGACAAGTGCTGAGGCGGACTAATTCCAGGGGAGTCCCAGAGACAGGTGCTGAGGAGAAAATAATTCTAGGGGTGGCCCGGGTCCAGTGCAGAAGAGAACTAATTCCAGGGGAGACCCAGTGCTGAGGAGAACTAATTTCAGGGAGGACCAGATGCAGGTTCTGAGGAGAACTAATTCCAGGGGAGACCCAAGGACAGTTTCTGAGTAGAACTAATTCCACAGGAGGCCCAGGTACAGGAGCTGAGGAGACCTAATTCCAGGGGAGGCCCAGGTAGAGGTGTTGAGGACAACTCATTGCAGGGGAGGCTAGGGACAGGTGTTGAGGAGAACTAATTCCAGGGGAAACCCAGGGACAGGCCCTGAGGAGAACTCATTCCAGTGGAGGCCAGGGACAGGTGCTGAGTAGAACTCATTCTAGGGGAGATCCAAGTTCCAGCGCTTGGGGAGTCAGAACCAGGAGAGTACCCAGGAAGTTCCATACCCAGCACAGCCCCAGGTATAAATGATGGTGGGGTCTGACCCAGGAGAGGCCCAGGTGCAGGTGCAGGAAACGTCCATATCCTAGGGAGACCCAGGTGAAGGTGAACAGGATATCCAGGAGAGGCCCAGCGGCAGGGAAAAGTGAGGCACGGGTCCAGGGAGGCCCAGTTACACATACCGTGTAATGTAGATGCTGGGAAGCTGAGGTACAGGTGCAGGGTAATTGCAGACCCAGGGGAGATCCAGTTATGGGTGCCGAGGAGAGCTGAACCCAGTGGCGTCCCAGGTACATGTTCTTGTGGTGTCCAGGACCTTGGAGGACCAGATACAGGTGTAGAGGAGGTCTTGACCCAGTGGAGTTGCAGGGGAGGGCCAGGTACAGGTGAGGGGTTGGTCCAGACACAGGAGAGGTCCAGGGGAAGCCCAGGCACAGGCGAAGTTGAGGTTTACATCCATGGGAGCCCCAGGTACAGGTGTTGTTTGTAACTGGCCCAGGAGAGGCCCAAGTACAGGTGAAGGGGAGGCTCTGGCACAGAGGAGGCCTAGGCACAGTTGTAGGGAAAGTCCACAGCCAGGGGAGACCCAGGTACAGATGCAGGAGAGATCCAGATCCTGGGGAGGCCCAGCTGCAGGTTAAATGGACGTGCAGACCCAGGAGATGTCCAGGGGCAGGTTAAGGGGAGGCCCAGGCCCAGGGGAGGCCCAGATGAGGTTCTAGTGCAGGTGTAGGTTGTACAGTTATAGGTGAGGCCCACCCCTGGGGAGGCCCAGAGGAGGCCCCTGAGAGTACTAGGGGAGGCCCAGGTATAGGTAAAGTGTAATTTAGAAGCTGGGAGCTGAGGTACAGGTACAGGGGAAGTCCAGAACCAGGGGAGGTCCAAGTCCAGGTGCAGGGCAGGTCCAAACTCAGGGGAGGTCCAGGCACAGTTCATACCCAGAGGAGGCCCAGGTACATATTCTTGGGAGGTCCAGAGCCAGGGGAGTACCCAGGAGGGTCCATATTCAGGGCAATGCCATGTACAAATGAAGGAGAGGTCTGACACAGGAGAGGCCCAGGTGCAGGTGCAGGTGCAGGAGAGGTCCAGACTCATGAGAGGCTCAGGTAGAGTCTAGACCCAGGTGAAGCCCAGGGACATCCTAGATATAGCCCAAAGCAGGTGAGGCCCTCTTATTCCTTCTGGGGAGGCCCAGGTCCTCAGGAGGCCCAGGGGAAGTCAGGGGAGGCCCAGGTATAGATTAGGTTCAGGAGGAGCAGTGGTAGTCCAGACCTCAGGGAGGCCCACATGCAGGTGGAGGTCTAGAGCTAGGGGAAGCCAAGATATACATGGAGGGTTGGTTCAGACCCAGCTGAGGCCCAGGGACAGCCCAGGTGAGGCTGAAGAGCAGGTGAGGCCCATGTACTCATTCAGGGGAGGCCCAGGCCCTCAGGAGGCCCAGGGGAGGTAAGGGGAGGCCCAGGTGCAGATGTGGTCCTGGTACAGGTGAATTGGTGTCCAGACTCAGGGAGGCCCATGCATAGGTGGAGGGGAGGTCTAGACCAAGGGGAGGTCTATGGGAAATTGAGTCCCAGGTGCAGCTAAAGGGGAGGTCCAGACCCAGGGGAGACTCAGATGCAGGTCCAGGAGTTGTCCAGACTCAGTGGAACCCCAGACGCAGGGGAAGGGGAGTTCCAGGCCCCGGGAAGGCTCAGGGAAACCCAAGAATGGGTGAGGCCCAGATAAGTTTTAGGGGAGGTCCAGACCTAAGGGATGCCCCGTTACAGGTAAAGGAGTGGTCCAGTCTCAGGGGAGACCCAAGAACAGGTGCAGGGGAGGCCCAGGCAGAGGGGAGGTGCAGGGGAGGTCTAGACCAAGGGAGGTCCAGGGAAAATGGAGTCCCAGGAGAGGCTCAGGTACAGTTAAGGGGAGGTCCAGGCAGAGTGGAGACCCAGGGGGGAACAAGGTAGAGGTGTAGGGAGGGTCTATCCCATTGGAGGCCCAGGTGCAGTTGCAGGGGAGGCCCAGACTTAAGGGAGGCTCAGGGGAGGCCCAGGTACAGATGAAGGGGAGGTCCAGAAACAGGAGCCTCCCAGGGGTGTCCCAGGTATGGATGAAGGGGAGATCCGGGCCCAGAAGAGGACCAGGGGAGTCCCAGGTACAGGTGAGGGGAAGGTCTAGATGTAGGCAAAGCCCAGGGGAGGCTCACGTGTAGGTGAGGACTGGGCAGAGGTGCATTGTTAGTCTAGACTTAAGGGATGCACAGTTACAGGTGCAAGAGAGGTCCAGATCCAGATGCAGTTCTCAGCAGAACTTCCAGGCATAGGGGAGACCCAGGGGAGGCCCAGGTACAGGTGAGCCCGAGGTATAACTGACATGGTCATCCAGACTTAGGGGAGGCCCAAATACAGGTTCAGTTGAGGCCCAGATGTAGGTTATGTGGTCGTCCAGACCCAGGGATAATGAGGTATAGGTAAAGGGGAAGTCATGACCCAGTGGAGGTCCAAGGGACATTCAGACATAGCGTGGGCACAAGTCCAATTGAAGGGAAGGTCCATTTCAGGAGAAGACCAGGCACATGTGGGTAGGAGGCCCAGGAGAGATGAGGTCCAGGTATAGGTACAGGGGAGGCCCAGAGGAGCATGAGGCCCAGGTACAGATGAGGTGGTACTCTGGACCCAGAGGAGGCCCAGGTACAGGTGCAGGAGAGGTCCAGACTCATGGGAGGGTCAAGGGATGTCCAGGTAAAGGTGCAGGGGAGTCCAGACCCAGGTGAGGCCCAGGGATAGGTATAGCCCAAAGCAGGTGAGACCCGGATACTCTTTCAGGGGAGGCCCAGGCCACAGGAGGCCCAGGGGAGTCTTAGGTGCAGATGAAGGCCAGGTATAGGTGCATTGGTAGTCCAGACTCAGGAAGGCCCAGGTTCAGGTGCAGGGGAGGTCTAGGCCAAGGGGATGTCCAGGGGAAGTACAGTCCCAGGAGAGGCCCAGGTGCACCTAAAGAAGAGGTCCAGACCCAGGGGAGACCTAGGTTAAGGTGTAGGGAGGGTTTATACCCAGTGGAGGCACAGGTGCAGGTGAACGTGAGGTCCAGGCAGAGGGGAAGACCAGGGGAGGCCCAGGCACAGGTGATGTGTATTCCAGGAAAAGGGTAGGCCCTGGCCCAGGTA